>DWCF01001169.1:0-33383 GCA_018230265.1 Delias oraia
CCCGCTGCGATCTTGAGCGATCTGGATCCAGCGGTTGCCCGCGACGTCATAGGGGGGTTATTTGCCTTAATCACCACTTAATGTCTTAATATCTTGTATACCTTTTACTAATTATCAAATAATAAAACTGTTTACTATGAATAAAACGCTAATAAAGTTAATTTTTTCACAATTATTTAATAATTTTAGTATCATTATTAACATAAGTTTATTTCACTCTTTATCGCCATTACGTTCAAGATCATACAGCAATCAAAATAACGTGACATTTCGTATATAATGTTCGTATATATGTCGTGACATAGACAGTGACAGTGATAAGGGCAGAATACTCAGCGTGAAATGGTAGTACTTGAGACGGTACTTCTACTGTGTTTCGCTGAGTGAGTGAGGATATCGGTCGTTAAGCTGGCAACACAACCAATGTGCGGACTGTGGCGCGGTTGTGCATGGGCGGCGGTGTTCTCTTATCACATAGAAGTCCAACCGGCTCTGTTGTACGCTATACCATAAAAAAATAAAAGGGCGGAAATTTCTTTATTCGTGTTCAGTCATACGTGATCATACTTGAACGTCACTTAGTTTATGTTATAGGCACACAATAACTAAGAAAGACAGCCAAGAATCTGTGTTGGGTTAACTTCTACTATTTGATTATGTATATACATTAAAAATACGCTTTGAAGTGGAATATATATTTCTTCTTTAGACGAATTGTCAATAAAATTATGTTCTTATTACAATCTATAAATCGGCATAGATTTGTTGCATAATAGGCGACGGTAAATGGTGAATATTTTGTTTCAGTCATTTGTATCATGTGCAGTGGGAACGGGTACCGTTGGATACGTGATGCTGACCTTTGGTATTGCTGATGCAATAGGTTGTGTTGTCACGGGCTATATCTCTAAGGTAAATATTTTTCATATACCCCTTTACCTTCCTCATGGATGCAGTTTTAGCGGGAACTTAGTGAGCCTTCGGTACTACTCACTTAGCGAAATATAATAGGCAAAATTTCTTGTTAGTATTAGTGAAACAGTAACAGGAGGCATCGCAATACACTGGCTGTATCTCTCTCCCTAAAAATTACGTTCACACACAAAATTAAAAGTGAAAATCCACAACATTTTTATTCAGAAAAAGAAACGAAATTCCGTTTTCCATTGTACCAAAATCTCCGCTCTTGCTGTTACGAGACTTTTTTTTTACATATTTTATATTATATACCTTCGATACGTGTTAACCATATTTTCCCTGACCTTTGAAAAGTATTAAAGAGAACGGATTCGTTTACTATTTCAATATCATATGTAATCCTTTATTAACGTTAAAACTTGTTTAATTCAAAGATTCATTATCTATGTTTTAGACTCAAACATGAATGGAAACATAAATATTTAGTTAGACGTATATGAAATTAATTAGTAGTTAACTAATTAACAAGTTTGAAGGAAAAGCATGTGAATCTCCTAGGGATGAATGGGTTTTTAAATATTCTTTTTATTCGTTTTTTCGAAATTGACACTACGGGCTCACTGAACATCAGCATGGTGTATTTGTGCTGTGTTTCCTTCGTTGAGTGAAGGTATCGAAGGCCCTTGATATTATACTTCTGAAGCGGCGTAATAAATTGACAATATAACCCAAGAACGGCTCACCTGCTCCATTGCCTGCCATACCGTAAAAGAAGTTCAATTGACTATATTCCTAAAGTCTGAACCATATATAGGCCATATTGACCCAAACGCCAAAAACAAGTAAAATATTATTTTATTTGTACAGGTAACTGGCCGGGTACCTCTAATCTGCGCTGCTACCGTTCTCCACATGTCATTGCTAGCCACAATACTTCTGTGGAAGCCACAAGCTAATATGAGTTATGTGATGTACATTATTGCTGTGCTATGGGGATTCTGTGACTCAGTCTGGATTGTGCAGATTAACGGTAAGATTGAATAATAACAATAATAAAATCATTTATTTTCTCTCACAAATATATCATTAATCCTTAAATTAAAACACAAACATTTCTCAAACGTGACAAAACCTGTGAGAGAGTGAAGTCTGTACTATATGCGAAACCTGTTCGACAAATCTCCGGATTCAAATCCCCGGAAATCACCGGAATCTCACAAATGCGAATGTTTGAGGTTAAACAAAAGTAAACTCTATAAAAATATTAAAAACAAGAAAAAATGATTAAAAAATAATCTTATAAAACAAAATAAAATGCTGTTATTTATAAGTTTATTTCTATTTTATTTGCGTATGTATGTGTGTGTATTTGCTTATTAATTCTTATGTGTATGTAAATTTTTTGATGTAGAAAGAGTACAATTATTTGTATATAACTTACATCTTATGGTGAGAATAGCTTTCTGTTTCTGTTTAGTCAAGTTATCAGTGATAGATTGTATATTTTGTTTTACCAAATGAGTATATAAGTACATACAATTTTGTTTAACACTGATAAAAGTAATAAACATTGCACCCATTTATGAACATTACAATGTCTTAAGCTTTCCGTCACTTTCTCGCTTTCAGGCATTTGTTGTTGTAAAAAAGAGACAACAATTTTATTTTATAATTGGAGGGCCAGTTATAGGTTGTTTATAGCTATTTTACTTAAGGCAATGTACCGATAACGAAAGCCTACCAGAAATAATATCAAGGACAACCTCATGTAACAAAAAAATCCTCTAATGGATAATACTATACTTTTAGTTAACTTGAGTTATAAATAAATGGCAACAAAAGTAAGCTTTATTTAGCAAAAACTAATCCAAATTGATGCAATTTAAACGGATTTTTGTAGCACCTCATTATAAAATCCTTTAATTGTATTTAAACCCGATGATATATAATCCTATATATTAAAATCTTTCAGCACTCTTCGGCATTTTGTTCCCGGGAAGAGAAGAGGCAGCCTTCTCTAACTTCCGCCTTTGGGAATCGGTCGGTTACATCATAGCCTACGTGATATCACCTCACTTCCGAACTAGTTCCAAAACATATCTACTTGCAGCAAGTATGCTTGTCGGTATACTTTTATATTTCATAGTAGAATTTCAAATAAAGAAGGAAAGAGAGGAGAAAGAAAACAAAGTGGCCGTAAAAGGTTTAGATAATAAGGCATTTGCGATTACGGAATAAAATATATCATTTTTATATAAAATAAGATGTAATAACTGAAAAATGCCATCTATGTTATTCAGTAAGGTAGGCATAAAATAGGTAACGCTTATCTGTAAAAATATATTAGTTTAGTTAAAAGTTCAATTTAAGTATTTATATATAATATATTATTTGGGAGCGTTCGAGTATTACGTAATACAATTTCTCTAAATTTTTGATCCTATTATAATATAACTCCCTGCCTACCCCTGTAACACTTCGTAAAGATTAACGAGACCCTCTCTTGCCAAATTACTCAATCCACTAAAAACAGACGGACACCTAAACACATATTACACGATCCGGATGAAAGCTCACAGAATACTCAGCGTGAAGCGGTACTTCTACTGTGTTTTGTAGAGACAGTAAGGATATCGGTGGTCCTTAAAAGTGCCGCTTAAGCGTAAAAATCTGGCAACACAACCAATGCGCGGAATGTGGCGCGGGTGTTCATGGGCAGCGGTGTACTCTTACCATATAGGAATCCCGCCTGCTCCGTTGTCCGAATATATATATATAGAATAAAAAAGAAAGCATCACACTAGCTAACAATGCGGGCTATGTCGGTGACTTTAGTTCGGTAATGATATTCGGTGTGTGGAAAAACTTTTTTAAAAAATATGTCACATAAGGAATTTACTGTGTATTGAAATATATGTTTACTTAAATAAATAAAATAAGAGAACGTACACATACGCACAGGTGTTCATACATACGAATATACTACTATAATATAGTATATATATTGTTATAAATCACTGATATTAATTGAATACGGATGAGAGAACAAACGCTTTTGGTCAGTCTTTGAACTTCGTTTGATAAGTTCTTTGTATTTTTGTAATTTTATTAAACATTTTAGACTCGTTAAATTGGATAGTTTTTGTATGTAAAAAAAACTAATTAAAATTTAAAGTGTTTTGTTATTACAGTTCTGTTTTCACTTTGATAAGATTTTTTTGAATTTCTTCGGAATTACTACAATGTCTTCGATTATTCACACTTTATTACACTATGAAGATAGAGTTATAAGTAAATAATTTGAAAAATATAATTATTATTTGTTACCGATGAATATTAACATAATAACGTAAATATTAATATTATGTAAAAAATAAAATAAAATAATACTATATAAAAGATCATTGATCGCGATTTGGAAAATTTCAATTAATTCTAAACCTCTTTGATTTATTCGCTATAAAATATATACATTTTAAAATATTTCAAAGTTTACAAGATTTTGCTAGAATGTAATAATTTTATTTCTTTAGATTATATCATTACTGTAAAAAAAATCATTATTTAATACTATACGAATTACTAATTACAACAAAAATATCTAAAGGAAACAATTTATCACTTAATATAATTAATTTTTTACCTACGATAGTTTAATAATAATCTTTTATTTATTTAACACAAATGTATTGTTTTAATTACCATTAGTATGTAAAGTGTCTGTGATAAATAAAAAATATAAATTTTAAAACCAACAACTTTGTGGATTTTATTTCCTTTTTCTGTTAGTTAAATATTGACCAAGTATTTAATTCATTTTCTCAGTTTCTTTTAGTCTAGGTTTAGCTTTTCGGTTCAGTAGGCGAAAGCTGGATTCATAGCATACCTTTCATTTGATTTTGATGTCTTTTTAGATACTTTTCAGTGTTGTTCAATAAAACAATCCACAAGATTTTCTATAAAACCAAAATGTCTTCGTGAGATATCTGAAAGTCAACGGGTTATACTGTTATTTTTTTGTATAGGATAGGGGACGGTAATTGAGCCGACTCGTCCGTACTGATACCACGGGCTCACATAATACTCAGCGTGAAATTGTAGTTGTACTTGAAACGGTGCTTCTACTTTGTTTCGTTGATTGAGTGAAGATATTGGAAGCCCTGAAAAGTGCCGCTTAAGTGGCGTATAAATCCGGAAACACAACCTACCAGCCAGGCACAGCCTGTGCCGCGGTTGTCCATGGGCGGCGGTATTCTCTTATATAGGAGACCCACCTGCTCTGTTGTCCACTATACCATAAAAAATATTATGATATTTTAATAATTGGTTGTTACAGATATCGAATTAATTTATTTCTTCTGTTTCCATTTGTCTAGGTGCCGTCACGAGATTCTGTAACAAGGTCACGAACACAGGTAAACCGACATTACTGAAATTAATTAATTTTTTGTTTTTAAAATTTAACTTTTTTTCAAATCAATTTAAAAAATTCCTAATTAGATATTTAAATACATTTTTTTAATACGAAAAATATACAAAAAAGTATATTATATATAATGAGTTTTATTAATTTGTACAAAAATTACACCCTCTTTCGTTTGAATACGATTTTTTAACTAAAATAAGTAATTGGAAGGGTTTAAATTGTTTCCAACTCAACCTTATATAACCTTATTACTTTAAAAATTCTATAACGATATTTTAAACCACATTGTAGTCAGATGCAGCAAATAAAGTTTTTTTTTGATAAAGCGAACCATGGAGGTGAATCTCCTATATGGTAAGAAAACCCCTCCGCCCATGGAAACCGAGCCACAGGCCGTGCATTGGTTGCGTGGCCGGCTTTTGACGCCGCTTAAGCGGTGCCTCCGATATCTCCACTTAATCAACGAAACATAGTACAAGGGCTGTTTTACGCTGAGTGTGAGTCCGTGGTATCATTTCGGACGAGGCGGCCGAATTAGTGCGTCAGCATGGTTCTCCCACGTAGGTATGCGATAGAATTTAGACACTTACCTGGCCACTGTCAAATATTTCCAGAGACCGAATAAATTATAAATTAAATTATAACTGAACGGACCGGGATTCCAACCCGATACTTTTCGCTTCATGGCAGACTTATAAAACCACTTAGCTACGAGGCTCTTATAACTAGTTACTTTTTCTTGTACTTATAACTGCTCAATCTTAAAGTTCAAAGTGTCATGTGTCGAGACGTTCATGACAGGTTAATCATGCTACAGATAAAGAGTTTCGTGAATGTCACGATTCAGTTGATTTTAATATTTATTTGAAAGTGGTGTAGTGGAAACGAGCTATGCTATGCGGATCGGAACGTTGAGTCGCATTCATTTAGTTAGGGTCCTATATTCTAAAGGAACGGTCCTTATTCTATAAAGTAATTGCAGTGTTAGAATAGTGAAACTTGTGATTTTGTGATATTTTGTACGAAAAGGTATGTGAATGATATGATAAAATAATAAATATTTACAAAAGTGTATATTTATAAATTTAAACTAAATTTTAACCTTTTTTTATTTACTTCCAAAATAATTTATTAAGTAACTGTTACTCTGATAATTTTTAAGAAGAGATGTGTTACTGTCAGTTTTTTTCACCATTTCTTCTTTGAGCGCAAACTACTTGTGAAACGGTAGTGTTGTTAAATGATAGCGTATCTTACTTTGAATAAAAATATTTCGACTTGATTTTTTTTTTGATATTTCAGTTTTATATATTAGCCAAGATTTGCTAATCATTTTTTACAATTTTCTAATTAAAAATAGTAGTGTTAAGATAATATATATAAGATATAAGTTCTAATTAGTTTATAATGAATAACTTTTTACAATTTTGTTTAATTACAAAATAAGTTTATCTTTATTCCATAAATTTTAAATTTGACTATCCGTTTTTTAATTGTAAAGAAATTTATAATAATAACAATAGTAAAACATATTGAACATTAGATAAAATAAAATATATATATATAAAATTTGAAAAAAAAAAATCTTTTACATATATTAACTTAGTAGAATATTAACTAGTTCACAAAAATGAACGTAACATAATTTTCATGCAATTAACTAGATTTTTCTTGCATTTATTTTTAAATTATATAAGACAAAAAGACGGTTCGCATTTCGAATTTTGTTTGTGTTGCAGCTTTTTACACAGCTTAAGGGGTTAGCTAAACTTAGTGGGCCTTCGGTATCCTCGCCCACTTAGAAAAACACTATATAAGTCACATTGGTATTCTGGTAACCCGTGATATTATAAGGGACAAGTCGGTCCAGTTACTGCGTCAGTACGAGTATATATTTCAACATGGCTCTCCCCTGGGGAGACTCTTACCCAGCAATTGTTAACTCATTCCAAGGACCAAATACAATTATTAAATTATAAATTCTATTTAGCGTCACCACTCAGTTATATATTTCAATTTGATACTACTAATAGATACTATTTTGTTTCGTGCTAAAGCAACATAAATGCAAAAAATACTGTAGGTATCCTGTTTTTATTGGTCTCTATAGTATTTTATGTTAGATAATGGAATTATATATATTTTAAAGTACAAAAACAAAAGTTTTTTTTAAACTTTGGCAAACGAGCAGGAGGCTCACCCAGGGCATTCACACCCCTAGCCCTTGCAGAGTCGCGGGTCAGTTGCCTTTTCTTGAAGGTCCCTAAGTCGTATTGATTTGGAAATACCCCTGCTGGCGGTTGAGTCCACAGAGAGGTGGTGCGTGTCATAAAATGCCTTAAAAAAGCACAGTTGTGGAACAACAAACATCAAAGTGAAAGCGATGAAACTTTGTATTCTGCCTCGATGTTCGATGGTGAAATTCAGCAGCAGGTATCAATCCAAACAGCTCCTCCGAACATTCCCCGTGATTGATGCGGTGATATACAACATAACGAAAACGAAATGTGGCGCGATTGTTTTTGGGCGGCGTTGTTCTCTTACCATATAGGAAAAACCACCTGCTCCGTTGTCCGCTATATAAAAAAAATAAACATAGCCGGATTCAATTTTTGTACATTACTTGAAAATGCAGTTATGGACGTAAAATCATTATAGGCATACCTTAATTTCGAATCTTAACATCTCATGCGTTAAAATATAATACATAATTCAAATAACTAGAACGAGGACGTACAAATTTCATTGTTTATATGTGAGATTTCCTCCAATTGTAAATTTATCCTTTAAAACGAGGCGCCACAAGAGCTGTCCTAGGAGTGTCCATGGGCAAAAAACCGCCTTTTCTAGGTGAGCCTCCTGCTCGTTTGCCACCGAATCCAATTAAAAAATTTAAAAATCTTAGATATTGGCAGGGCCCTTCCTTGCCACATCATAATCTCGTCTTAAATCATAATTTTAGGTCTTCAATATACTATATGTGTTTATAATTTTAAAATGAATAAACCTAAACCTAAGAATAAACTTTTTTAAATTGATTATATAAATGTTGTTTTTGTGTTTTAATAATACTTGATAATAAATGTACAGCAAAAAATTAATTATTTTAGTTTTATATATAATTGTACGTTAATGTAAACAATATTACCTGGGTCGCTAACGGAAGTCACAAAACAAATATTAACATTATAATAATTTAAAAACTTAATTAATTTAGAAATTCAACTAAATTTTTAGAACTTGCAGTGGTAACGATATATTTAATTTATAAAAGAATACTTTTTTATATTATAGCGGACGGTGGATCAGAAGGAGCCCCACTATGGTTATAGATTACCGCCGCCCATGGACAACCGCACCACGATCCGCGGTTTGGTTGTGTTGTCTGTTACGCCACTTAAGCGGTTTAATTCAAAGAGCCTCTGATATCCTCACTCACTCAGCGAAAAACAGTACAAGTACTTTTTGACGCTGGTGTTCTATGAATCTGTGGCCTGCCAGATTAGTTCGTCAGCAATTTTTTCATCATGGCTCTGTCACCGACCAGCGACACTGTTAAGGCATTCGCCCGATCGCTGACAAGCCCTTCCAAAGACCGAACAAATTGTTATTTTTTATTTAGATCGGGATTCAAACCCGATACCTTTAGAAACTTCTCAAAAATTACAAAGGTGTTTCATTTTTCTTAACGTAATTTGAATATTTAATCTAAATAATTAAAAATGCAGTAAGTAGGTATTTCAGCCAGAACAGACTCAGTTACAGGTGAATTTATAAGATCATAAGGATAACTAAGAAATAAGAATAGAACTCAGGACATGATGCGTAACAAGCATTGAATTTGCATCAAATTTTTCAAATGTACAAGATTTTTTCTGTCGTGGTAATTAATAACAAATTTAAAATTATATCGATACAAGTTTAAAAACCACAGTTTAAGTATTCATTTCATGTTTCGTCGCAATGTTTCGTGAAAACGACAATCATCAATTTATTTCTCTCAATATTATAAAGTTTATATTATTTCAAGTGTTTGCGTATTCAAAGATTACATTCAGTTTTTACTATTGCAATTTGAGAAGACATTTTTTGATTAGCGAAAGTGAGTTTATTTTTAAAGTTTACAAACGCTATATTAAGAAAATAGTCGTCTTTTTTATTTCTGTAAAATATATGTATGCAGAAAATATTATATACCGCGTACCGGAAAACGCAGAGTGGAACGTCCGCCACGCCATGGATAGACGATCTCATGAAGGTCTCGGGCCACCGTTGGATCCAGATCACTTAACATCGTAATAGGTGGACGTCTTTGGGAGGCCTAAGTCCAGCAGTGGACTTGATAGGCTGATGATGATGATGATGACATGTATGCACTTTTGTATTTTATGCAGTAGGTTTTATTTTAAAATTTAATTTATTTTTCACCTAATAGTACTGTCATAAAGTTTGAATGAAAAATAGCATCACGGTATGTCATCCGATGCTTGCAAATCCAAACCAATACGATTTGGCAACGTTAAAAAAAAAACATATCTATGTATAAAATACCGGAAACTCATACGCAGCCGAGTACGGGCTATGAAACGATTTTTATTAAAAACAAGATAGAGACAGCAACTTTGAAAGTTATAAAATAAGTGTTTAATTTCAGCAAGGTTAAAATATAACCTGCCCTAATTGACACATTACATATGAAATCTCCTTGTTATTCCCACCTAAATTTAACTTAACCAAAGTGCGGATTGTGGCGCGCTTGTCCATGGGCGGCGGTGATCTCTAACTATACAGTAGATCCGCTGGCTCCGGTACCGGATATATGTAAAAAAAATATATAAAAAGTTCTTTTCATATCATATATTTTGACATTTGACATCGATTTTAAATGTGTGGTCTTTAATTAAAAAATTTTGTGCGCTTATCAGTTTAAAACATGTCCAATATTAAGATACTTCTCGGTTTACTTATATCTTGTTTATTATACTTGATGCTGTTTCAAGCTCTTTTAATAATATGGTAACAATTAGTTATAAAAATTAAAATGGGTTTTCCCAAGTGACTTGTACGACAATTTATTTTCTCGTCAATTTGCACCTGCAAAACAACTCGTTTGTAAAACCACAAATAAAAGATGGAAAATGTAAATTTAAGGCAGTAACAAGTGAGTTGTAGCAAGAAACAAGGCATTTTAAATATTATCCTTGAAAAAATGTTATAATTTTGCAAATAGTTTTGTGTATTCTCTTAAATCGAGCTTCAAAATAAGCGAATATCAAATAAATTTCCACCCTTGGGAGAGCCATGCTGAATTAAATGTTGAAGCACTAATTGAGCCGGCTCGTCCGAAGGGCTCTCAGAATACTCAACGCGAAACGGTACTTGTAGTTTTGCAGAGAGAGTAAAGATATCTTAAGCCGCTTAAGCGTGGCGTAAAAAGCCGGCAACATAACCAATGCGCGGACTGTGCGCGAAGTTCATGGGCGGCGGTGTTTTCTTACCATTAAAAATACACATGTACAATTGCGCCTACTGTCACAGAGTCTGAGAGTATATTTTATTACGATGATAATTATTTAAAAATTGACAATCACAATTGTGTCTTTAACAGCCGGATGTAGATCTTGTCAAGATTATTTTATCGCCTAAACGTATATATTCTTCCTGATTGATATGTTACGAGATCTGAATTAATTATGTATGTTATACGGTCACACAGATTAAGAATACTTTAAAAATATGTCATTTAAGAGTTTCTTAGATGATTGTTGAGAAAAAGAACTATTTATCTATAGTATAACCCCTAAAAATGTTATATGTGGAACATGCTTGCGGTATGATTTACTATAAACTCGTGTGGGAGCCATGCTGACGCCCTAAATGGGCCGGCTCGTTTGAAGAACCACGGGCTCACAGAATACTCAGCGTGAAACGATACTTGTACTCTTGAACTGTGTTTCGCTGAGTGAATGAGGATTTTGGAGGTCATTAAAAGTGCAGCATAATCGGCGGACTGTAGCGAAGTTAATAGGTGTTCTCTTACCATATAGGAGACCCACCTGCTCCGTTGTCCGCTATAGAATAAAAAAAATATTAAATTGGTTTTTGTCGTTCTGGCTACTTTGATTTCAATGATCACTTCTTTGGTTAGGAATTCCATTTTAAAACATATACATCTATACCAATTAAGTAATTGTGTTTCTAAATCCGTATTTCATTTAGTTTTTCCTCCTTTGGTTTTTTCTTTGCGTCATTAACTTCACAAAATGGGAAATTTGAAATATTGGAAATTTTGACCTGTAGATCGAGACTCGTGGATGGCCAGTCACCAATGTTAATAATGAAGGCTATAGTGGAATAGGATCTATCGCAAACCACGTACAAGTGAGCTCTAGTCGACTGTTAAATCTGTTTAAATAAAATTGGTAAGATTATAAGGTTCAAAGGTACACAAAACGCCAATTTCATATGTTAAGATCAAAAAAACAATTGAAGTTGTATTGAAGGTGTGTTTCACTTATGAATTTACTATGAGTGACTATTTCTAAACAAAACTAACCTAAATAACAAATCCAAACATCAAACCTTCATCATCAAATTTTAAATCAGAATAATAAAAGAATAAACCCACCACGTCTTTGGAATCAGTTGACAAAAAGATATTCAACATTCCTTAAAGCCCAACAACGCACCCGCGGCTCTGCAAAGACTACGGGTGTCCTACGGGCGGAGGACCGCATGCTCTAGGTGAGCCTCCTGCTCGTTTGCCATCGATTCTATAAAACAAATAAGACAGGCTAGGAATTATAATGTTATTGTGAAAATTGGCTAAAATTGAATAAATAATGTCACGTAAGTTGCTAGGTGGCGTAGCAATTGGGGCGATGTCTACCAAGTCTACTAGTATTACATAAATTGTTATGTGTAAACAGTTAATAATTCAAGATCTCGATTCTATTTAACTATGTAATTATGTCTTTACATTGATTTATAATGATATATGTATAATAATTATAGATCCATAATAATATTAGTTGATGTCATTGATACTGTAGGTACAATATCACAATATGCGTGTCTATGGCCTTCAAAAGGACCTAAGCGAAGGCTAAAGAGTAGGTTTTTACTAAATAAAACAGGATATTATCACTGCACTTCGTTTTAATACAAGTTTATATTTTAAAACATACAATATTACAAAGTATGTCGATTTTTATCATGAATAATTTTACCATTTGTATAGGTAATTAGTACTTTTTAACATTAAAGTAGAAAAGATATTTTAATTTCTTACAAGGTTTTTGTTATTTGTGTTAAATTTTTGAATATTTGTGTTTAGTATGTGCACCGACGTAGAACTTGATACAATAAAATTGTAAAATATTTTTCTTGAATTAATTTATTTTGTTGCAGAGTAAAAATGCCTTCACCAATAATATTTGGCTCAAACGAGAAATGGCGTATAAATAGGAACATCTTCGCGCTGGGTTTTGCCTTCATGGTGCAATTCACCGCCTTCCACGGTGCTGCTAATCTTCAGAGTTCGGTCAACACCGACGCTGCAGCGGGAACATTTACACTGGCTGCTATATACTTTTCATTGATACTATCCAATGTTTTCTTGCCGGCTATGGTTATAAAGTAAGTGTTCAATTTTTTATGATATACAGCAACTCAAATGTAACACATAGGTACGAGTATTTAGTCGCTCGTTCCCTGGATTCTTGTCAATGCAAACAAATAAAAGCTACAAGACCTTTTTATAGAATAGTAGACAACGAAGCAGGTGGGTCTCCTGTTTGGTAAGAGAACACCGCCGCCCATGGACAACCGCGGCACAGTTCACGCAGTGGTTGTATTTCCGGCTTTTTAGGTCGCTTAAGTGGCATATTTAAAGGTCTCCGATATCCTCACTCACTCTGCGAAACACATTACAATTCTGAGGCCGTAATATCACTTCTGACGAGCCAGCCCAATAAATACGGTCAAGATCTGCTGCAGCATGACTTTCCCACGGTTGTGACAGAATTTAGACATTCGCCCGGACACTGTCAAGTCCTTCCAGATACCGAATAAATTATAAATTAAATTATAATGCGCGGACTGTGGCGCGGTTGTTCATAAGCGGCGGTGTTCTCGTACCAAATAGGAGACCCACCTGCTCCGTTGTCTGGTATAGAATAAAAAAATGTATCTACGTCATTCGTATCTACTTCGTATTTCGGCTCAATGGTTTCAAGCGCTATTTGCCACTTTACGCGACAATAGTTGTGGGTGACACTTTCAATGTCCAATTATTTTAACGATCTGTTATTACACACAGTGTCCACTTTAAGGTCAGCCGACGACGGGTCAATGCTGCATTATCTTTTTGCACTAGAATAATAGAATACTTCTCAGTATCAAATTGAATAAACAATGGTTTAATTTTATAAGATAGATATTAATTAAGGTCGGTTATATTTTTACCGCGGTCTATATTCATTTCTATCCAATTTACAAATATAATTAGTTACCGGTACTTATAAGGTGATATGCATGGAGATCCGAAGGGGAGGACCATGTCAATGTTAGGTTTACCCGTAGGAGAGCCATGCTGAAGGATATACTGACGCACTAATTGGTCCGGTTCGTCGGAAGTGATATCACGGCCTCATAGAATACTCAGCGTGAAACGGTACTTGTACTGTGTTTCACAGAGTGAGTGAGGATATCGGAGACCCTTCAAAATGCCGATTAAGTAGCGTAAAATGCCGGCAACACAACCAATGCGAGGACTGTGGCGTGGTTGATCATGGGCAGCGGTGTTCTCTTGCCATATAGGAGACCCACCTGCTACGTTGTCCACTATAGAGTAAAAAACATGACCAGCAGTGGATATTTTACGGCTGAAATGATGATGATAAGGCTAATAATAAGAAAAGGTTTTTGCTTATGAGGAACTATTATTGCATAAATAAATTTTTATGTTTATAATTTTGGTTTTCAAGAATGCTCTGTTTTTCAGATGGCTTGGTTGCAAATGGACTATGGCGATATCATTTATAGCGTATATGCCGTTCATTATTGCTCAATTCTACCCACGTCTCCATACACTGGTGCCCGCGGGAATGATGGTTGGTTTCGGAGGTGGACCGCTTTGGTGCGCTAAATGCACCTATCTGTCAGTTGTAAGTCACTAATCACGCTACTAAATGTATACTCGTATAGGTATATTACTAAGAGGGAAAAATATTGCAAAAACTGGTTTGGATTATATAGCCAAACATTAATTTTAACTATATCTGTTATATTATTATAAAAATGTAGTTAGTCTGATTGTGATATCTATGGATCTAGTATCTTGATCGTGATAGTGCAACTTGAACTTCTTTCACCATAAAAATCTATGTTATTTGTAAGTAACATATTATCCCATAATGTAATCTTATTTGGATTAGCTAAGTCAAAAATAAAACGGTCGAATGATGTTTCTTATGAACGCTGCCTTAACGATAATATGATTGAGCTTTAGAGAAAAATTGTAGAGCCTAAAAAATTCGAGAAGGAATTTATCGAACTTTCATAATATCCATGGTTTTTAGGGTCATATTAAATAAAAATTATTCAATTACAAAATATAAAATTACAAATTATTAATTAATATATTGTTTATAAATAAATATAATCTGTAACTCATTAAAACATAAATAATATATAAATAAATCGGAATCACGTTCAATTTAGTTTACGCGAAAGATCTACTCCATCCAGTAATTACATACTTACGTATCAATAATTTTTAATGTTCTACTTAAACCAATTGTTAATAACCGGTGTCGTAATACAAGTTTTTTTTAATTTTTTTATTCTATAGCGGACAACAGAGCAGGTTCGTCTCCTATATGGTAAGAGAACACCGCTGCTCATTAACAATCGCGACACAGTCCGCGCATCGGTTGTGTTGCCGGCTTTTTACACCGTTTAAACGATACTTTTACGGGCCTCCCGATATTCTCACTCTGCGAAACACAATACAAGTACTGTTTAACGCTCAGTATTCTGTGAGCCCGTAGTACTTACTTCGGACAAGTCGGCTAAATTAGTGCCTCAGCATATGCTTCAACATGACTCACCCACGGGTCTGACATTATGAAGACACTCGCCCGGCTACTGTCAAGCCCAACCAGAGATCGAATAAATTATAATTATCCGGGACCGGGATTTGAACTCGAGACCTCTCGTTTCATGGTACACTTTCAAAACCATTAAGCTAAGAGGCTCTAATACAAGTTTAATAAAATAAACATCATAACACAATGTAACGTGTATTAAAACTTTTACAAATGTTTATGAACATGAAATAAAATTATCCAAATAATGTTATAATCTTCAATGAATTGTACATTATGGAAGTTTAATGCATTATTTAAAATTAAAGTTTCGTGTTAAGGACATTGAGGATGGAACGTTGTCCAATACACTTATGTAATTTACGTATGAGTATTGCTGCTTCGTGATTGTGTTACTTATAGGCTTGACCGCTTGTGAGACTAATAAGTTGCCTATAAATAAGTAACCTTGAATTTTGAAAAAGCTTTACATCCGCTTTGTCTGATTTTAGAAGAAATTTCAAATATGATGACAATTTTTTTAAAGTTTAAGATGGATTTTCAACCATCATGACAATTTGAGGTGTACCTGGGATAAGCGGTACCTACTTCCATTGACATTTCCAGTCTATCCTGAGCCGGGGCGCGTTGCCGCCCTAATCTGTTGGGATCTAAATGGGATGGGTTACTATATGTAGGAGGAGTTTGTGATTTCAATCAAATCAGTCAAAAATAAAACAAAAAAATTGATTTGATATTAGTGTTTTGTTTTATTTTGGAACGGTAATTGCAGCGAGACAGTGATAGCCTATTTCATACATCGTTTCAGGTTGAAGATGTGTTAGCTACTGTATCTAACATTCACCCACTTAAAGGGACCCTTGATCTTCGTCGTTTATTCACTGATTTTGAGCTACATCCCATTTAATAGTTTTTAAAAATATTTTCCCATGACGTTTTGATCCACTATTGACTGAGGAAATTCACAGGTGGCAGAACCCTATGCAAAGTTATCAGGTGTATCAGCGGAAGTATTGGTCGTGAGATTCTTCGGATTGTTCTTCATGTTCTATCAGATGGCGCAGATTTGGGGAAACCTCATTTCCTCTGCAAGTAAGTAGTATATTTCTAAAACACTAAGGGCGCTGAGGTTGTGCACTGAGGCTTATTCAATTATTTTTACAGATTTTTACGAACTTTTATATGTATAACTAAAGTGACCGTCTTCCTAAATGAACTTTTTTAAATGAAGCGATCCCCACCCGTGGACATCCTTAGGGATGCGTGGAACCCTTGCAGAACCGCGAGTGCGTAGCCGGCCGTTAAGTAATGTGTAATGAATGAATGAATGAGCTCTTTTCTTGAATGAGCGGTTTTACGTATGTTTATGTATAAATTACTCATGAAAATTGGTCACATAAAGGAGCAGAGACGCCTACATTACAATATTTCAAATGACTTCTGATTTATGGTTTACTTAATTTTAGAAATCATTATATTTTAAATTAATGATTTTTAGCCATTTCGGATCGTACCATATGTCAAGGCTTTATATTAATTTGTCAATATGTAATGCAATGAGATCGTTTACATAAATCTCATTATTATTTATTGGCAACGCAAGCACGATATAGTGCGTTAGCATATGCTTTGCTGATGCATATGCTAACGCACTAGCTGAATCTATTTCTACTGTGTTTTGTTGAGTGAGAAAATCGGAGGCCCTTAAAAAATTCCGTTTAAGTGGCGTGAAAAGCCGGCCACACGCAATGCGCGGACTGTGGCGCGGTTGCCCATGGTCCGCAGTGTTCTCTTACCCTTACTTGCTCCGTTGTCCCCTTTACCATAAAAATACTCGCGGCTGACTTGCATTAGAGCGGTGGACTGCCCCAATCTTATATGTGCATCCTGGTTTGCCTCCTGTTTCATATAAAAAGCTATTAAATACGAATAATATAGAATACGTGATGTTGTATTGAGTTTTTGCTATAACACTGTTTTTACGATTTGTATCAGCGGCAGGTTTTTTTACAATCAAAAGTAACGTATAAATAGAAAATTATAGTTTCATCACAGTACATTTTATGTGTATCGGACCACGGAGTACGTAGGTCTACTATATGATACGAGAACACCGACACCCGTGGTCAACCACACCACAGTCGGCGCATTGGTTGTTTTGTCGGCTTTTACGCCACTTTTTTAAAGCGGCATTTTTTAAGGGCCTCCGATATCCTCACTCACTCTGGGAAACACAGCAGAAGTACCGTTTCAAGTAAAACTACCATTTCAAGCAAAGTATTGTGTGAGCCCGAGGTATCACTTCGGACGAGCCGGTCCAGACGAGCCATTCTATAGGCCTATAGAATGGCTCTCACGGTTAACAATTTTGTATATTTTCGGCAATTTATTATTAATATTATTTATTATTAATATTTCAAGCTATAATATCAAATATTTACGAGAGAACTGTCAGAAGAAATACATATGTATGTGCAGTTTTATTTGCCGTGTCAAATGAATAAATTTCAATGAATTAACCCGATGATGTTCTTGAACTATTAAAATTTCGCTGCTGTTACGTAACTTTAACGTATTTTTGGATCTTACTCTGAACTATAGCATAATACCCAATTGTCTAGTTCAAAACAAAGAACAGGTTATTAGCCTAACACCTCCTTCCGTGCAGCAAAGTGAATGGAACCTTGGATTTGTCACAGTTGATTTGCTTATATTGTTTCTGCAAAAATGTAGCGAAATATCATATTATCGTATTCTAAAAATAATACAAACTGCTGTTAATAAAACATTATGTATTTGAATATTATTATTGTTGTATGTTAAATGGCATTTTAAGCTACCGTGAAGGTAGAGGTACCGAGTTCGAATCCTGGTGAGGATGCAATTTATAAGTTATTCGGTTTTCACCCTAGGAGAACTATGAGGAAGCATATTCTAACGCACTTATTGGGCCGGCTCGTACGAAGTCTTACCATATGCTCAAAAATACCAGCGTGAAACAGCACCTGTATTGCGCTGTATGAATGAATGCATGGGTGGCGGTGATCTCTTAATATAGAAGAGATCTGCGTGCTCTGGTGCCCGCTATAGAATAAAAAAAACTGTCAAATTTCAAAACTAAATTTTAGAGGATAAACCTAATTTATGACCAAGAAATGCACTACAATATACATTCAAGGGATTTGGTAGTTGGGATACAATACGTTAAAGAAGAAAAAAAAAGATACCTACGCGCACGCAGCATGGCTAATAATGCCCATCTCCGTGTATATGAACTTCAGAATAATATTTGTTTTCATTTACCAGCTTTGAGAATTACATAATAAATGTACGTAGGTACGCCTTCAGCATATCTTATGTTAAAATTCACCAAACAATTTTTGCTAGCCAACTCAGACTTCAATTCTATTTTAAAAGACAAGGATTTGTTTTCTGCAAACACTTCATGGATTTATATAGCTTACTTTAGCTTTTTGTCTGTAATAAGAAAGCTAATAGTTGTAATTTTTCTATACATCTGTTTTAGGCCTGTAGTTTCCAATAAGGGAAGCTATAGACTTTAAAAAAAATAATACATTATTTCAAATATCTTAATATATAAGAATGTGGTTCAAATTACCAAGATATTTTTATAAAATTTGTACATTTTTCAGTCCTTTCATCAAGTCTTGGTGAAATATCAACTTATTCTACGGAGACGAACCTAAATGCGGAAGTAATAGCGCGTTTCAACTACACCATACTAGAGCCAGATTATGGGGTTACTTGTGGAGTCAACTTCTGCAGCGGAAACGTTGAACATGTAAGTATAGACTATCTTTGGGGACTTAAAGGATCCATATGGGTCGGGATACAGAGAGGTTATAAGTATAGCGGCCGGCTCGTCCGAAGTGATATCACGGGCTTACAGATTACTCAGCGTGAAACGGTACTTGTATTGTTTCGCTGAGTGAGTGAGGACATCGGAGGCACTTATAAATGCCGTTTAAGCGGCGTAAAAAGCCGGCAACACAACCAATTCATGGGCTGTGGCGCGGTTCGCTATTCTATAAAAAAAATATCTTACTTTCGTTTAACTGACAAAGATACTATATTAAGCAAAAGTTAACTATAATTTTTTTTACATTGCATGAGTTTTCATTGATATGAGGATATCGGATGCCTTTCAAACTATATCTCTCAAGAAAAAAGCCGGAAATACAACAAAAACACAACCAAAGATTGTAACGTGGCTATCCATAGATAATTTTACAGATACCAGATAACGGATTATCTGGTACCTATATAAAAAAAGGCTTGTAATTTTTTCTCATAGTATGATTTCATATTAATATGGCGTGATTTAATATATATTGTTCTGTATTTGTGTGAACGGATAAGATCGTTACTCCAGGTTTACGCGTGTCGGAGTAGCTCAGAGGTATTGCCACGATTCTATAATTTATGGGCAATTATGACGCTGACCTTAGCAAAAGGATACATTTGATATATTGCAGTGCACCGTATTGCAGCTGAGTTTTTCAATATTAGGCAATGCGATTGTCACTTAACAATTAAGAGAATTCAATTTTGTGTTTCATTGAATCCATCAATTTTTACTGTATTTTTTGGACATTAAGACGAAGGTCTTTAACCAGTGTGTGGTACCAGTGATGACTTACCTTGCGGAGATGTGGTCTCTCACCATTGGCCTCATCTTAAAGCTAAGAATCGTTTAGCGAGCTATGGAAAGGCCTATGCTCGGAGTTTCGCAACGTGATCGAATCAGAAATGAGGAGATCCGTAGACGAACTAAAGTTACTGACATAGCCCGCCGCATTAGGAAGCTGAAGTGGCAATGGGCAGGCCACAATGCACGTAGAGAGTGGTGACCACGGACCAGCAAACGCAGCGTAGGACATCCACAAGATGGACAGACGACCTTATAAAGGTCGCCGGAAGACGCTGGATTCAGGTCGCCTCTGACAGGTATTCATGGTCCAAGTCCAAGGAAGAGGGCTATGTCCAGCAGTGGACGTCTTACGGCTGAAATGATGATGATGGACTGTATTTTAAATCGTTAATTATATAATTAATACTATTTACGAGATATATAAAGATAAGTGGCTAAGTGGTTTTACTTACCACGAACCTAGGGGTATCAGGTTCAAATTCAATATTTCTCAGCTCAGTTGAAATCCTAATGATGAATTTTCAATTATTTGTAACTTCCGAACGTTGAGTCTTACATATCTCAGAGCTCGAGTAAAATCTAATTTTCAGTTTAGTTAGGCAAAGTTTGTATAGGCAATTGCTTTAATACCTTAAAAACCTCATCAATTTTCAGGAGAATACGAACCTTGACCCTCCTTCTCCACTGAAAATCCAGGTCATAGCTGGCGTCTACTTGGCATGTATGGTTGCCGCCTGCATTCTAGTCGCTATTGGAGTTGACTCATTGACCAGGTTTGTATATATATCTTGAACTATTTTTAAGTTACCAGTATTCTACTTACCAGTATGTAAAGAAAATATATTTCTTCAATACACGTGCTTCAGTAAGCAATTAGATGTCTGTAGCACTCTGATGATAAAATATGACATCCGACTTGTTTGTGTGGATTAAGAAATAATAAACTAAAAGAAATGGCAATTTGGCAATTTCGTGGGAGAGCTATGCTGAAGCATATGCGGACACACAAATTGGGCCGGCTCATCCGAAGTGAAAAGGTTATGTTGTTTCGCTGAGTGAGTGAGGATATCGAAAGCCCTTTAAAGTGCCGCTTAAGTGGCGTAAAAAGCTGGCCATTGCGCGGACTGAGGTCCGATTGTCCATGGTCGGCGGAGTTCTCTTAGCTTATAAGCTGCTCCGTTGTCCGCTATACTATAAACAAAAAATAATAGACTTTATATGTTGTTTCTTTGTTTTCAGAACTCAATTGTTTATTTCTAACTTCCGGATAGAAATAGAAATGGTCTTAACGTTTTTTGAATCTGCTTATTGTATAGATTAGATAATTCGGTCAGAAACAACATGCTAATATATCATTGCTAATTATCATTTAATGAAAGGTACAATGCCGGCCGTCAGCCTACAGCCCATGGCAAGTCGGGCCTCCAACTGTTGGCGGTGACATTACGTCAGCTACGTCATAAATATCAACTGTTGCTACTGCCTGTTATTGGCTACATCGGTGCTGAACAAGCCTTCATGGCGGCCGATTTTACGCAGGTAAAGATTTCTTTGTCAAAATACAATTGTTTAGCGAAATAGATTGGTTGATTAAAGATTTTCACCAAGCATATCTGGTCTGAAGTTTCAAGTTCTATGAACTTTGTTGTACATGTTTAACTTTTAGTATTTCTTTTCTATTTTTTTATTCTTCAGTAGACTTCGGAAGTCTTTTAAGTGATAAGAGAATACCATCGTCCATCAACAACCGCGCCACAGTCCGTACATTGGTTGTATTGCTGACTTTTTACGTCTTTTTAAGCGACACTTTAAGGGCCTCCGATATCCTCACTCACTCTGTGAAACACAATAAGAGTACCATTTCACGCTGAATATTCTGTGAGCCCGTGGTATCACTTCGGACGAGCCGGCCCAATTAATGTGGTCAGATATGCTTCAGCAGGCTCTCCCACGGGTATAACTTATTTATGAAATATTTTTATAATTTTAAGAAATTCTATAGTTCACAATACGTGAAAATTACTACTGAATCCTTATGAAGCAGTATATACTCCTTTTTAGTGTTGAAGGTCCAATCTACACTTGACCGATAAAAAAGTTAATAAATATCGACAATCATTTCCTTCCGTTTAGATATAAATATATATCTTAAAATATGCAATTTTTATCGTTTAAATGTGAAAAAAATAAAATGACAATTGTCAGGAAGCGAACAATAAATTGTTTCTATTTTAATCTGTAATCGGAAGTCCACAGGTAATAAATACATTTGATGTGAACAATACTTCCTGACATTTGTCATTCTGACGGTCACTTAGTAATACTAAGTTAGTATTGCGAATTCTACTTTCACTAGACAAAAGAATAATTGCTTGTTTTAAGATTTATATGTGATAACATTGATTAGAGAGGTCGTAGGCACCTTGGGGTTGATAGATAGCTGTCCGCTGTATTGAGGTCACTTCAATTGTGGTGCATGTATGCAACCTACGTGCATTATTTCGTAAAAATGAAATTTTTCAGTTTATTTTATTTATTAGTTTATTTGAAGTATTTTAGTTTTTTTAAATTTATCACGTTTTATAGATAAAATTATCGTCTTCAAATGTATGGCTTATTGTCAAAATTGATTATGCAAATAGATTTTTTTATAATTTTTTTAAAAGTCACATATACCAATATGAAAATAATCATAATCAACTTAAGTAATATTTATATTTAACTTTAATATTGTTGATACAGTATATACCTAGTATGAAGAAAGTGGCAAGATAAACACTGTAAACTATTATATTTTAAGTCGTTGATCTATGTATATTCTACAATATATTATCAGCAATTAGACCTATGAGAGCCATGCTGAAGCATACGCTGATGCACAAATTGGGCCGACTCGCTCGAAGTGATACCACGGCCTCACAGAATACTCAGCGTGAAATTAGGTTACCAAAATATAAAATAATAAAATCTTTCACTGTTATTTTTATTTATTTAGTGTACGCATTGAAAGCGTGCCACTGATGCGAAACAGTACCACAATACAAAAACTAAAACGAAAATTATATTATATTTATTTCAGGCATTCGTGGGCTGCGCCTACGGCATCCCCAACATCGGTTTTGTGATGATCTGCTTCGGTGTGTTTAATGCTTTAGCGGCTCCAATAGCCGGTGCCGTTGTCAAGCTCACGGGACGATTTCCAGTCATGCTGACGGCATTGGTATGCAACATTATTACGCTTCATTTTAATTATTTTTGTTTTGAGGAATGACTTGTTCGAAATGTGGTGCTGGTGCAGAATGCTGAGCAGAATCCTGTATGGAACATCGTACGAACGAATCAATCCTCAAATAGCTGAGTGTAAAATGACGGCTCTCATGAATCTGTAGGCAGAGTGTCCTCAAGTTCTCAGGACATAGTCAGGCGAAACTCAGAATCAGGAAAGTCTGGTTAATACCGATTGTATGGAAGGAAAAAGTAAGAGGGCCGTCTCCTATAAGTAACAAGATGGTCACGCAAAACTCTACGCTAAGAGAACTAACCTGCAATCATACATTCAAAAAGTGCAGAACAGGTTTCTGGTAGGAGACTTTTGGCCAAAATAAGACACATTAGTCGCATCCCTCAGACAGGTTACGACGAAAAATTTTAATTCATACTTCGATTTTAGATTTACATACCCTAACATCAGCAAAGGCTGTCTTAAAAATATTTTATATATTATTAGTATGGCAACAGTAGTGAACTCAGTACACGCCGCCCTGTCCGATAACTACTGTGTCCGGTTTACCTGACATTTTTTATTATATTTAGATCAATTTACAAATTATCATTACAAATGCTATGCGTTTTGCTGTTGTATGAGCTATAATAATTAAAAATAATAATTAAAATCCATTTAGTAGTTTCTGCGTCAGAATTACAAATATCCATAAATACATCGCGTTTCTAATATTAGTTGGATTACCTATATCGGTCAACTTGTTACTGAATATTGAGTTTGCATGCCAACAGCTTTAACTTCAACAAATATTCCTCATATAATTGGATAATCCTTAATAAATGTTTTTCAAGTTTTAAAAATTTTTGAATCAATTGTCATCACAATATTAATATTATATTTACAGTAGGTACTAAAATATTTTTAAAAAAATTGATATTTGAAAACAATCAAAATGAAATGTTTTTTATATATTGTCTTTTTATTTGCAGTTCTTAAACCTCTGTTTATTGACGGGTCTTCTTCTTTGGAGACCAGATCCTAACCAATGGCTGATGTTCTACTTCTTTGCTGCGATTTGGGGGACAGCTGATGCCGTATGGCTGGTACAAGTAAATGGTAATACACATGTAAACGTTTTGCATACAGAGAAAAAGTAGCCGTGTAGGCTCTAAAATAATAGAATGTGACTTGGTGACATTTTGCTATAAATTATATCTAGGCATATTATTTCATAATCAATAATTTTAGATAAACCTTAACAGATACCTCAACTTGAACTGTTTTTATGTATAAAAGACCTTAAATAAACAGTTTTTATTAAAAAATTTAGGTACAAGTGTTATTTAAAGGCCGACTACACACCCGCGGCTCTGCAAGGGCTAGGGGTGTCCATGGGTGGAGGACCGCTTTCCCTAAGTGAGCCTCCTGCTCGTTTGCCACCGATTTTATAAAAAAATTAGGTATGTCTGTCATGATATTTAACTCGTCTTTAATTTCAATTACAGCTCTATCTGGTATACTATTTCCTGGTGATGAAGAGGCAGCCTACTCCAACTTTCGGTTATGGGAGGCAACTGGAAGTGTGCTATCCTATGCATCAGCACCATATCTTTGTGTTCGCACAAGGTAGATTAATTTAGACGCAATAATAGCTTTTTTTACACCACTGGTGACAAACGAGCAGGAGGCTCACCGGCCAAGCGGCTCCCATGGATACACCCCAGCTCCTGCAGAGCCTCGAGTGCGTTGTAAGGCTTTAAGGAAGGTGTACGTTCTTTTCTTAAAGGTACCCACATAGTATTGGTTTGGAAACACCCCTGCTGGCAGCTGAATCCACAGAGGTGGTGCGCGGCACAGAATGCCTTAAACCGCTCAGTTGTGGAACGACAAACATGGTCAAGCGATTATTACTAATAATATTTCTTAGTGCTTTTTTTTCTTTTACAAATTAAGTTTCAAATGGTTATTTCTAGATTGATTTTTTTCAGGTTATTTGTTCTCCTGGGTTTGTTATTGGTAGGTTTCTCTGGCTACTCGACAATAGAGATGATGGAATACCGGGCGAAGAAACGACATCATCTAGAGAGAAACTTTGAACTGGTGACGAAAACTGATCAAGAATAGTTTCTCTTCTTTTACTCTGAAAAACAGTCACATATGTGCATACCTTTTTCTAATAGGCACTAACTTGTACAACCAAAGGCAAACTTTTTCTGGATTCAAAGTGTTAACAGCTTGATATACATTTACTCGTAATATATGGATTCCACTGTATATCCTATTTAATAATATGAATAAACGTATGAAACAGGGTATGAGAAAATATATTTCATGGTAATAATGTTCGTATGAGTTTTCAAAAATATTTTAAAAAGAAAAACTGGATTTATTTTCCTTTGTCTTAGCGCCATTCAATTATTATTTATTTAACTTAATGTTTATTTGATTAGATAATTTTTACAGATTACCGTGTACATTTTATAACTTTAAGTTACTTGACGTAAGTTCCTTTTTATATAAAATTGTAAATATTATGCCAAAATAAAACACTTGCTTAATTATAGACCGTTGCTTTTATTTTTTCCTCAACATAAATACTTAAATATGGATGGTTATCCACAAAAAATATCTACGAATACTAATTAATTAACTACTATTACAAGGAAATTAATGCTAACTGAAATTCACACATCCCTTGAAAAACCATCAAAGGCAAAGCATTCATTTCAAATATAATCTTACAACGGAATACACGTTCAAGAAATCGTGTTTACACTGTGTTTATCAATCAAATGTTTATTAATAAAACCAAATTTAAACACAAAAATCACAATACTAAGATGTTTTACAAATGCAAGAACAAGAGCGCCTAATTTTAGCAAGACCGTTTACGCCTTGAGCGAGAACAAGACGAGCCTTGGCGCAAGAGGCAAGAGTCTTGCAGCTGTTTTTCTGTTTTTCGGCAGTGATTATTGGAATTTCTTATTAAATCTTTAGACATTTATAAATTTGGTTGGTCTTTACTATGGCTATGCTAATTTCAAGCTCAAAATTTTCCTACTCTGATATTGAAAGACTATTGCTTCAAGACCAAGACTGGCAGCGCAAAACCAAGACCTACACCAGGTGTATTGACCAAGACTGGCTAAGTCTTGCATTTGGGCAACACTTTAGTAGTGTGCAATACATATGATTAAATGATTTTAAATGCAATATTATATCTAGATATATACTGAAATAATCAATCAACCAAAACACAAATTGCCTTTAATATACACTTACTTATAAACAAAGAATAATTGTTATAATTTACAATTGACACAGGTAATTCTCTATTTGCTTAGTGGACATTTCAAAAGCTATTATAGATAATTACAATTTATTTGGTGCCCGGCAAGTAGTGTCGCCTTTTAAATATCATAATATTGAAATATTTTGTTCATCAAATTCTCTTGAAATGTATCTTATTGAAATAGGTCTATGTTCGACAAGAAACAAAGAGATCCAATACTAGAATTGGGCTAGACTTGGGCAACCAGTTTTGGCATTATCGAACGCCCTTCGAACGAGTGCCCTCATAATAATCTACATTGATGTTTTCCAGATTATAATATTTGCATTAAATGATTGAAAAATGAATACTTAAATTACCTAAATAGGCTATATATATTAATTTATATGTACATTCGCGAGAGCTGTACTGAAATCTATACTAACGAAAAAATAAAAATAATAAATTAAAACCCCGGCAACACAATCAATGTGTTGACAATAGCGCGGATGTCCATGGGCGGTTGTATTATCTTACCGTATAGGAGACACATCTACTCCGTTGTCCGCTATACATTTAAAAAACACAATAAGTTGAGAAATAACAATGACATACAGAGGCAGTTCGAAGCGAAACTACTTGCGGACACCTTTATATCAAAGACGTCAAAAATTTGCCAGTCGGATTAAAGCGTAAAACCATAATACTTTAAAACTACATTTACGAAACGTCGGATTTCAAATACGTGAACATGTGAAACAGTCTATACTGTTTCTTAAATTCAAAGAGTTTTCATAATAAATTCGAATTGCCGTACGGGATATGAAAGGAAAAATAATTCAACTTATTAAAAACTCTTTAAAGTCCAATGCCACTTATATACTCTATGGTTAAACTTTTGGAAGCTTTAAGGAAGACCTGGATTAAGGCACAACATTAATCAATTAGCACCATTTACATTGTATGTTTAACCTACATACTAAATCGTTTTTAATCGGTGTTAACCATATTGAATTGTGTATAACTATTTTGGCAATTAAGGAGATTACCACAGATACTATATATACTGTTTCAATCTATGTATATATAGATACGTATTTACAGAAATGGTTATTATGAGATTGTGCTTTACGTAACTATAAATTCATTTAACAGAATTAGAAACAATTTAAATAATTATCTAATACCACCAGAGAACTCTTGTGTATCGGAAAAAAGTTGAAAAAAAGACAAAACGAGAGAAGATGTCGCAACGAAAAACTGTGAATAACACTGAAAATATACAGAGAATCTATTATTTCTAAGTCTGTTAATTGAAACTATTACTAAGCCGTATTGCAACGGTCTCAAAATGAGCTTTACTCAGGTGTGGTACAAATAAATGCTAAAAAAACGAAATTAAAAAAAAATATATGTAATATATATATATATACATTTGTAATAACCCTGTGTTAAGACGTAGCCTCAATGGTTTAAAAACAAAGGCATATTTACACATACAAACTACAACCTAGATTTACCAGGATTATAGCACCAAAAAGTCCAATTTCGAAAAGCACGTTTTCATATATAAATCACTACGCAAGCTCATGAAAGCGATACCTAGGCGTACGGTGAAATTAGGTAATATTTGGACGGCAATATTTATTTACACAACTACGAATTAAGTAGAAACTAAATGCAATTATTTATAAACAGGAAGACTTTGAACAGTGATTGACTAAACTTTGTTAAGGTACAAACAAATTAATTAGGAAATATTACCAATTGTAACACACAACTTAACAATAACCGACTTTCTTTTAACCAAACCTTTTTGCAAACCCTAGTTAATAAAAAACAATCAGTCGTCGATACGTTAATAAATCCAACGCGATATTTTATAACTTCCATCGTCTTTACGTTAATTGATTGATTCAATCTTATGAAAAATATAGATCATATCAAAAAAAATATTAAGGTAGTAGGCAAAGTCCAGTGCATTTGCTAATAACAAATGATTAATGTTAAGTACAAACGCTTTTATAAACGGGATTTTTAACTGGGGCTGGTGGTGTTACTGCTTGGTTCCGGTTGCAATACACCGTTGGTTTTAGGTGTGCTGGGAGTGACTGGTGCCGTGACTGGTGAGTTTGCTCGGCACGCGGCGCAAGGTTCGAGTTTACGGGCCAAGGTAGCCCGCAGTTTGAGCGCCGGTCCAAGCTTCATCTGTAGCATGCCGGTGAGGTGGTCTTCTGTGAGTAGAGGCAGGCCGGCGCCGTCGATTCTTTGCTCACGGAAATTCTGAAACGATCGAAAGAGATAGTTAGATTTCTTTTTTGAAATGGCCAACTCGCTGTGAATTTTATGCCGCGACTAGCACGTCTCCGGCGTCACTTGTGAGACATGAACCTCGGCTTGAGTCATCGCGGGAGGGAAGTGAGCCTAGCAACATACAGAATCAGTTACCAGCAGGGGTATTTCCAAACCAATACGACTTTGGAACCTTCATGAAAAGAGCATAGATATTCCTTAAAGGCCAGTAATGCAATTGTGGCTCTTCATGGACGAGGTGTGTCCATGGGCGGAGGACCACTTACTCTCGGTGAGCCTCCTGCTTTATTGCCATCGTCACTACACAGGACACTAACATCTTCTATCTTAATTTTATAGATGACTAAAATTTTTATAAGTGAAATATTTAAGTGAACAAAACAGCGATACTTGAACGTGAAATTGTGAGTGCTAAGTTTTTGTCGATAGGCATGCGACTAAGTTATGGTAAATTTTGAGCAACGAGTTGCGGTGGGAAGCTGAGCGAAGTTAATGTACGCTCGGTTGCCTTTGCACCTGTTCATGTCGGTTATACTACACCCGCGCCGTTTTGATACTATAAAATTATATTAATGTATTTTTTTGACAACTTTTACAATACCAATCACAAGAAAGGCTTGTATTGTTCTTAGCTGCATAGGTGAGGATAACAGAGGCTCGTTAAGATATACCACTTAAGCCGGAAACACAACCAAAGAGTGGATTGTAGTGCGGTTTTCATGGACGGACGTGATTTCATACTATCAAAAAGACACCCGGCTTTACCATTGTACTCTGTACACTAAAAGAACAGCAATCACGCGTTCGCTTCTAAAGGTCAGCGAGTCCTTCCATTAAAATAGCATTTTTCAATATTTCACGCATTAACATCCAAGAAATCGAGAAAACATGAACCCGTAACTAAAAGTATTTTCACGGCAAAACAATAATTGGTGTTTGTGTGACAAAACAAACGGACGGAGCGAATCGGTCGCGGCAGTATCAAGACTATTCGGTCCCGACGCGACGCCTCACGGGTCGCGGCCAGCGTCCAACCTGTCATCTCGGCGGGAACGTTGACAAAAAGCGGGCCGCCTACGTGACGTCCCGCGCCCCCCCTCGCCCCTCCACCATCTCATCTCCACGCCCGACCACTTTTTACCGCGCGACATTTGCCCGGAGTTCGATCCGTGTCATCAAGGTTCGTTTTTTTATTGTTTTCAAATTGCGCCGCGTTCGATTTTTACTTTTTCCAAACGGCTTCTGGCCGTGGCAGCCGTCGAGCGGTAAAAGGCATACAAAAAAGTTCCTATGAATAATTAAAACGAGATAGCCGGTAGCCGCCGAGCGCCGAGCTCCGAGCTCATGGGAACGGAATTAGTTATCGGCAGCGACAGGTCGCCGGCGCCCGCCGTTCGCCCCGAAGGACAGGTCAATTTGCTGCGCTCCTTTTGCTCGGCTTGATCGACGTTGATACAGACACAGGGGAATCCAGTGGGTTTATTTATGTGCAATCGCTTCTGGAATCAAGAGGGCTTGTCCACGCATCACTTTATATCAATGACATTTTGTCCGACCATACTAAAACTAATGGTTTATGGTTTCGGGGCAGAGTAAATTGTAAGCAAACTGCGTTATTGAAATAGAACCTTAACACGAGTATTATGCCGAGCAACCTTCATAAGATACAGCCAAAGGGCATGTGTTTGAGTAAATCGAGGGTCAGTCTGACCCCGGCATCCTTCAGTCTGTGGTTTGGGGGCATACTTAATTTAATGGGGGTTACGAAGTGGAGAATCGGTTCGGGAATTTAGCTCCGGTGCCCGGGGTCAAAAGTGACCCGGCTCTTTCTCCACGCAATGGAATGATACACAAGAAAATCATTAATTGGGGTATAAATTGGCAGGTTCAGGTCCTGCGGCCTATTATTAGTTGTGGCCGTGAATTTAACTTTATTGTATTCTCGTTGAATTCTAATCATGTCTCGGCATTTAATAATGGCTTCCACCTATTACAGCGTAATTGTTTATTTTTGAATAATTGTGGGAGTTTTAGTTCAACGTGATTCTTATAGAAAACGCTTTATGAACAACAACTGCATATAACAATTAGACAATTAATAAGGTCAAAGGAAAAGCTGTCATTTGTTTTAGAAAGAGAAACCAACTTAAGATCACTGCTCCATATTGTACATCAGATTCGTTTAATCTAAACACAATACCTGTAACAGCCCCTTTCGTTAAACTCTGCCTATATTCAAGGCACCTATTCATTAAAGTTAAATGGCACACAAGTTACAATGGCTTTTTATGCAGAACAGTAGGCACACGCATCTCGCCGTCTAATCAATAGGCAGCGGATGCTGTTCGTTACTTCGCCATTTATTTATCGGGCCATGAATTTGTCGTATCGCTCGCGGCCGTGAACCGTTTAAATTGCGTCTGCAGCAGCCAGCAGCCGAACAGGTTGCGGAGGCAAAAAAATCCCCGGGGGTCGGGGGCCGAGTCCCGGGGTACGGGGGACTAATGACAGGGGCGGCTGCGCCCGCGGCGGCTACCGCGCAAATTGATGCCTGCGCCCCATAGAACCTTTGCTCTCCAGTGTTGCCATCGTTCGATCCAGCAAGTGCCCAACGTTATATTTCGCTTAGATAATGTATACTCAGAATGTAAAATTGTAATATAAGTATTTAATATTACAAATATACTTGACGTAAGCATAAAAATTGTAAGATTGGCAGCCAACTTTGATTATTGATTTTCTTTCACAACTGTTTCATACTTTAATAGGTACATCGGTTTAATAATACCTGCGCCCTATAGAACCTTGCCTCTCGGCTAGAGTTGTCATGGCTCGTTCGTGCAAATACCATGTAGCCTTCCAAAAATGCGCTACAAATTTATATTTCGCTTGGATAATATAATATAATTAGAATGTAAAATTATAATACCAATAATGAATATTACAAATTTACTTAACAACAAAAAAAATACACGTAAATTTGCATATTTTCCAACCTAGTTTGATTTTCGCTTTGTTTTAACTGATTCATACTTCATCCACATATTAATTAATTATAATTAATATTTCTAACATTACTTTTAATTCTAACTAAATTCCGCCTCATTTGGCGCAGAGAGCGTAAACCTGGCATCAGTGCCTCTGCAAAGCCACAGCTCTGGGCTTGGGATGCGCCTCGATAAATTATGACTAGGTGCGCTCGTGGCAGGTGCAATCGGTAGGCGTACCTGCCCGTGCACCGGTTGCTCGTCACTTACGGTGCTTATTTCTGCCTTCGTACACCATTCTCAATACATCCAAGCCTTTGTCACTTTTACCTTCGATGGACATGGCTGAATTACAAGGAAATAACTGAATTTCGAATTCATTTTATCTTTACATCGGAATTACATCTACAGAGCGTGTAACATCAAATGCGAACCGTGTTATCGTAATTAAATTGATCTAAATTGCTCCGGCGCATCACCGGCCACTGTCTTAAGATCGCAATTATCTCGAGAGCATTCTCGCTAGCTGGCGGTGAGCGGAACGCTCATTCCGTAATTATAATCTCCCGCGGTCGCCGCCCGCCATACCTCATTGCTTTTTATAACCCAAGGGTCATGACGGCTTTGCTTTTTTATCAATTGTCGTTTTGTTTTACTTACGATTTCTAACATTTACAGACTCCGTTAACATTACCTTTAATGCTACACCAATTTATTCAAGTACGAAATTAGATATACTGTTACTGTATTATTTAGTACCTACCTACTAGCTGACCCGCCAAATGTTGTTTTTCCATATAAATTATGACAGATATATTATCACAGAATACTCAGCGTGAAACGGTATTTGTACTGTGTTTCGTAGAGTGATTGAGGATATCGGAGGACCTTAAGAGTGTCGTTTATGTGGCGAAAAATCCGGCAACACAACCAATACGCGGATTGTGGCGCGGTTATCCAAGGGCGGCGATGTTCTCTTACCATATAGGAGACTCGCTCCGTTTTCCGCTGTAAAAAAACTTTTCTACTATAACGTTCTATTTTTACTAATATAAATTTTCAATTTATTAACTCTTATAGTCGGAATTAAATCGAGTACCTCTGAATTTTATTTTAAAACTATGTGTTAAAACTAGTTACAGACGTTTTTGTCTATTATAAAATTTGATATATGCTGACGAAGTTTTTTTAAAATACCATCGGTGCCAAACGAGCAGGAGGTTGACCTAGGGCAAGCGATCCTCCGTCCATGGACACCCCAGTACTTGCGGAGCCGCGGATGCGTTGCCGACCTTTAAGTAAAGTGTACGCTCTTTTCTTGAGGGTTTTGATTTTTATAGCCACTATCAAGCTTCCAATTTTTCTCTAGTATGTAGGTACCTTAGACTGCTTAGATGTCTTTACAATTCTGCCACCATGTCGGTCCGAGTACAGGATCAGAATACAAACCCTATCCGAGTGCAG
>DWCF01001170.1:0-33382 GCA_018230265.1 Delias oraia
ATCTAACTTTGTAAATCCAAGTAAAACCAGTGTGTAAATTCTAGTATTTTATTGAAGAATATTGCAATAATCATTCTCCCTTCTTATTTTGTGTTTTATTCGGCTCACTATATATATTTCTTTACAGTTACTAAATTATTCAAGATTTGTAAGTATTTCAAATTGTTTTTTGATTTATTTTCTAAAACAATACAGACACTCATTACTCAGTTTGATACTATCGTATAGGTACGGATTGGTTGAAATTGTATCACTCTAATTAATTATTACTGTTGCCATAATTTAAATAAATAATTACTACGTTTTAATCACCACTTCATTCTAACATACAATTGATATTATAATTGAATATTAACTGAATGAAGCAATTTGCTTAATTATTTTATATTCATAATTAAAAATATATTCATTTATTAAAAGAATTTAAGAATTTTATGAAGACTACGTTTTCAATAAATATGTTAATTTAAAAACTAAATTACATTAAACATTTACAATTAATGAAATTTACAATAGATGTTAGATGACCTTCTATTTAATAAATACTTTTAATTTTTCTTTTCTTTTTTTGTTAACTTTTTATATCTTTTGCCTCTTTTATTAAAGTGATAAGTTAAGACTAACATACATTTATATTTTTATAGTATAGCAGATGACGGAGAAGGTGAGTCTCCTATATGATAAGAGAATACTGCCGCCCATGCACATCAGCGCCACATTCCGCACATTGGTTGATTGCCGTTTACGTTGCTTAAGCAGCACTTTTACGGACCTCCGATTTCCTCACTCACTCTGCGAAACACAGTACCACTACCGTTTCACGCTGAATTAACTGTGAGTCCGCGGTATCACTTCGTGCGTCAGCATATACTTCAGCATGGCTCTCCCACGGATTTTAACTGTCTAAAATACTTATAAAGTCATCATTTAAAACGTTCTTTAGTAAGATAACTAAGGAATGGGTAAAATACGGCCATCTCGATACGTCTTATGGTTTTAAAGTGCTGTCACAATTTAAAGATATTATTATTCTGTCAGCGACGCAATTGGGGTTAAAGCAAACGAGCGATTGGTCTTAGTAATTGGTAAAACTGAATTTTCACAATATTACAAGTATTGAAATGCCTCGACATATTTTGGGAAATTTGTTAGTACTAAATTACCCGCGGAAGAGCCATGTTGAAGTATATCACACTAATAGAGCCGATTCTTCAGAAGTGATACCACGGGCTCACAGACACTCAGCCCGTAATGGTAGTTGTACTTGAAATGGTGCTTCTACTGTGTTACCCTGAGTGAGTGAGTTTATCGGACAGCATTACAAATGCCGCTCAAGTGGCGTAAAAAGTTGGCAACCCAACCAATGGCGGACTGTGGCGTGCGTGTCTATGGGCGGCGGTGTTCTCTTAACATATACGAGACTATAAGAAAGTAGGTGCCTGTATTAATTTAAGGATACGTTGTACCTTTTTGGGAGGGATTAAATGATTTTATTATATATTATTTATTGTATGTAAATACAATAATCGATTTGGAATAGAATAAAATAATTTAAACGATTATTTAGCATCGAACCGCCCGTCTGCGTACGGCCCGTTTAATTGCGGCAAATTCGATAATCGTCGGAGGCTACCGTTAGTTCGTTCAATTAGTTTGATCCCTTCAGTGACTGCTTTGTCCCGAACATTTGGTTCATTTGATTGGACAATATTTGCTAATAATGTTTCATAGACTAATAAAATCTTAATATATATATATACCATTATACCTAGTTAGAAGTTAAGTAAAAACTGACTATGTGTTATTTAAGGCTCTTAAAAATGTCGGCAACACAACCAATGCGCGGACTCCATTGTCCGCTACAGAAATAAAAAAAAATGTGAAATTTCTATAAGTGAGAGAAATAGCCTGGATCGACAGATAATCCGAGCCTGGATCCAGAATAAATGACAATTTATTCTTCCAAAACCTCTATTAGCGAGACAAAGAAATCGCTGCAAGAGAGTCGTTTTTTTCTCATGGACCCCCGCATACGTATATTCTTTAAGCGGTAGTCGAGTTATGTGAACTTTTTCCATGGAACTACATACCGCTACAATAGAAATACATACACACAGTAACAAAACTCATATAAAGGATTTATTTGTCAAAATCTAATGTCAATCATGTATCAATAATCCACTATACACAAAATTTAAAACATATATTTTTTCATATTCTATAGCGCATAATAGAGCAGATTGGTCTCCTAAATATGGTAAGAGAACACCGCTGCCCTTTAAAAACCACGCCACAGTCCGCGCATTGGTTGTGTTGTTTGCTTTTTTCGTCGCTTAAGTGGCATTTTTAAGGGCCTCCGATATTCTTACTCACTCTACGAAACAGTAAAAGTACGGTTTCATGCTGAGTATTCTGTGTGACCACTATGAGAGTCCGTGATATCAGTACGGACAAGCCGGCCCAATTAATGCGTCAGCATGGCTCTCTCATGGGTGCGACAGTATTACGACACTCACCCGGCCACTGTCAATTTCATATATATATGTATGTACAAAATATATGTTGTGTATATTATGTATATAATTTTATCATACAAATTTACCACCCACTACTTATACATACATAAATATAATAAAATAAAAAGTTTGGCCCACCACTTATCCCCATTATATTCTAAGTTAAATCAGCAAGCAAAACAAAATGTCGTTCAGACACTGCGGCAAAATTCAAATGAAGAAATACTATTTAAATATATAAAGAATTATTATATACACATATTATAGCGTCTGCTAGTGGAATTATTCATTTATTCCGTCCCTTAATCAAACACAGCATACTGAAGTTAATAAAGTCAATTTAAGATCCTTCGCACGTTCTCTATTTCTCTCTGTACAATTTTTAAGTCTGCAAAGTGATGTGTGCTGAAAAGTACGTGGTGTCTGCGATCTGAAATTCCATATTACATGAATGTTTTTATTGAATAGCTGACATCGGTATATAAATTATTAAAGTACTAATAACAGAGTCTCAGACGTACCTGTCATATATATCATAAAACTCAGAAAATATAATTATATATGTAAACAAAATTTCATGAATATTAGTATATTCGTTTTTTGATGGTAAGAGAACACCGTCGCCCATGGACAATAGCGCAACAGACTGCGTATTGGTTGTGTTGCTGGATTTTTACGCTACTTAAGCGGCATTTTAAAATATAATATATAAAATACAATAAAATACATTGTATAGGATTTATCGATAAATGGGTTAACGAATACTGAGAGAATTTTTAAAATCCGACCAGCGGTTCATGAGATTAGCGCTTTCAAACAAACAAACTTTTCAACTTTATAATATTAGTATAGATTACATTTTCTTTGCAACAGCGTTTCATATTGCATTATAAAGTGAATGAAATACTGTAATTTACGTATGTATGCACACAGCCAAGACCCGAACCCAATTTGTGAGATGAATGTGTCAATTGCGAACGAATTTCGATTGAAAATTTTACTCCAGTATATACTATTATGAATTCAGGTGATTCGTTATCACATCGACCGATTGAGATTTAATTCTTATCTGCGGTTGACCATTTAAATTTGAACATAATTTGACAGTGAATGTATAAGTATAATCCTTATATATTTACTGTTATATTAGGTATTTACATATGCAACCACAGATATACACACAAAATAGAAATAATCTCGAAGCTAAGTTATTTTAAAAGTTTACCATGAAGCGAGAGGTATCAGGTTCGGTATAATCAGGGTACAAAAAATTATAAATTAATAAGTTATTCGGTCTCTGGAAGGGCTTTACAGTAACCGGGCGAGTGTCTTAATACTGTTACATCCGTGGTAGAGCCATGATCAAACATATAATGAGGCACAAATTGGACCGGCTAGTTTGAAGTGATAGCACAGGCTTAAAGAATTCTCAGCGTCAAACAGTTTTTGTACTCTTGAACTGTGTTTTGAAGAGTAAAGAGGATAACGTGGTCCTGGAAATTATGCCGATTAAGCGGAATAAGAGCCGGTAGCACAATTAAAGCGCGTACTAAACCTAGCATAAACCTTTTATGGGTGATATATTAGTATTAAGTAGCTAGGATTAGCGGTTCTTCGCTCATGGACATTCCTAGGCCCTTGCTGGGCCACGGGTTCCTTGACGACGTTTATGGATACGTAGGCTTTTTTGTAGGTGCAATTTTTGCGTGGTTGTTCATGGGCCTGCCTGCTCCGTTTTTTGATATAGAACCAAAAAATCGTATAGATATTAAGAATACGTTATATTAATACGTGTTCTTAATATCTCTCTGAGCAATGCCCTTGAGCAAATCGTTCAACTCAAGTCGACTAACTGTAAATCCAGCATTACTGTGAAAATCTCCTTCGGAATATTTTCTCTAGGAATATCAAACAATCTCCACGCTTATGCATGTCAATACAATTCTCGAGTTGAAATATCAAAGCAGAGCTCTCTCGAAGCGTGAAATATATTGGTGACATTTTTAAAGTTCGACGTAATAAATCTTTCTTAATCCTTATGTGTTGTATATGATATATATAAAATGCCGCTTAGGCGCCATAAAAAAGCCGGCAAGGTTATCTAAATTATATACCATTTCATTTTCGATTCTATCAAAAGCCTTACCATTTAAATAAATGATACCCGTCTAAAAAAGAGTCACTTAACTGAAGTTGAAGGCAAGTCAGCGGTGTGACTGAAAATAAATTGGAAACACACGGTTGTTTAATCCAATGAGCATATTTGAAGCACCTAAATTTTATAGTATACATACATTTATTAAAAACTATTATAATTATTACGTAATAACCAGTGAACTACTTGGAACGAAATTTAACACATACACAAGATCTTAGGTATGGATTTGTATATTGTATATTTATTATTGTATATTTTTTAATTTAATTCATTTTAATAACAAACCACCATGGGCGACTGCACCACGATTCCATTCATTAGTTGTATTGACGGTTTTTTAAGCTGCTTAAGCTGCATATCTGTTATCGTCACTCAGCGAAACACAAAAATTACTGTTTAATTTTTATTTTCTTTAAGATAATTTAACTTAGTAGCGGTTCTAATAAACGCTATTACAACCTTTTTAAAGCATAAATCTTCATATTTTTCTAATTATTTGCCCATTCCGTTATTTCTCCGTATATTTTCGCTCACTCAACGCATAATGCCGCGTCAGCATTCAGAGCGTGATCTATCAATGAGCCTTTATGGTGTCAGAGGTCAAGTCACCTCGCACCTGTTGGTGGCACCTCATTTTTCATACGCACACCAGTCATTCACCTGAAATTTCCATTTTAATAGAGAAAGGAAACTATGGAATACATTTCTTACTAATTATATACGTTTACCATTTTTGGGAGATCCATGCTGAAGCATATACCCAGTGATTAATTAAAGCTGCTTGTACATACTGCTACCACGGGCTCTTAGAATACCACCAGCATGAAGTACTTGTGCTATGGTTTGCCGAGTGAGTGTATCGGAGGGCCTTGAAATTATATCGCTTAAGTTGCATAAGAAGGCGAAAACACAAATCGCGAATTGTGCGTGGTTGTCCATGGGCATTGATATTTTAACATGAATGATGCTTGCCTGCTCTGTTGCCCGCTATACGATTCAGACGACTTAATTCATATTATATAATTATGTTTTCTTTTACTTTGGATGAATTTTTTTTACCAAAACCGAAAGGCTAAAGAATAGATCTAAGATAAGCGGTCCTGCGCCCATGGACACACGCGCAGCCGAGCAGCGAATGGGTTACCGCTAATTTCTAACAAACTTGCGTTTTGCTACAATTAAAGAAACTATATTTTGTAGTTTTTTATCTAATAATATCGCAAAATCAGCACATCATATCAACAACAAAAGATTGTTCCAAGGAAAACTAAAAAACGAGATTAAAACTAAAAAAACAAAATTAATCAAACAAAGAAAAGTATTATTATTTATATGCTAAGTAATTTATCATACGCGCCTGATGCCACGGTCTTTGTAGTATTGACTTTGTATGAAAAATTCATTTTGTCACTAATAAATATATTCGAACAATAATGATATGCCAATAGAATATTAGAATTGTCGTTATAAGTCAAATATTTTTATTCATTAATGATGGTATATAGAAGTTTATTCAAGACCAATTACAAAATAATTATAACGAAGTGAAAACAAACTCTCCGCACATATATTTTGAATTTTGTTTTTACACTGCATTTCTCTATGCAGAGCTGGAGAAATACTAGACCGCACCGTCCCGCGGCTCTGCAAGGACTAGGGTGTCCATGGGCAGAGAACCGTTTATCCTAGATGAGCCTTCTGCTCGTTTATCACCATTTCCTTAAAAAAAACCACGCATTTTTGTCATTTAGATAATTTTAGATCTTATAGTAAACTTTCTTTCAGGCGTATATACTAAAAGTATTCTCTGGTATTTTATTGTAAAATTATATACGGTGCTGCATGAAAGATGTACTGTCTTTATTTAATCTCTTTATTTCTAGTAGTATAGTAGAAATAACTCCTGAAATAACGAACGAGAAAACTTCTTTAGCAACATATTAAATGGTCTTAAACTCCCGGCGTTCGTAAATCTCTTTAATCTTTCTAGAAATTCATTTGAGTTGGTCAGTTAGATAAAATGCGGCACTGAGTACGTTCTCTTTGAAACTTCACCGCATTTTAAATCGATTTAATAAATTCATAAGTGTAAATTGTATTATTATAATTGAATTGAAATTTTTCTATCAAATTGTTAGAAGTTTTATGTCAAACTTGACCTAAATAAATTGAAATTTTGTTCATAGAGTGACAGCGCTAACCGCGGAAAACTTCAATTTAAGAAATTTCTATTTTTTATCATATAGCGGACAACCACGTCACAGTCCGCGCATATGTTGTGGATTTTTAAGCCACTTAATCGGCATTTTTAAGGGAAACCGATAATCTCACTCACTCAGCGAAAAACAGTAGAAGCACCGTTTGAAGTACAACTACCATTACACGTTGCGTATTCTGTGAGCCCGTGATATCACTTCGACGAGTTATTTACATACTTGTAGTAAAATACAATTTATTTTAATTACTAAAGACGAAAAATGCCATATTTAAAAAAAAGTTTCAGCAACCAGAGATGGAATGAGGACGTAATAATAACCACAACTCGAAAACACCGCAGACGTGGCGATATTAAATAAAAAATTCCAAAATGAAAATAAAGTGGAAATTCATATTGAAACGGAAACCTCGAATGCCTTCGCATTTCCGGTCGGCTGGGCGTGTCGTAACAGGCTTCGTAGGAATACGGGACACGGAGTGAAATATTTCAATTTATTCTACCGTAATATCACATATTTCGACACGTCGTGTATACCTTTTGGCATTGTTTGTAAATCGATATTTAGCATTGACCGTCTGTCATTTTACCATTGAGAAATTATATGTAAGTGGGTTTTATGATGTATGAATGCCCCTCCCCTAATTGATTTATACATTAATAATTATAAAAAGCTTATGAATTATAAAAAAAATTAGTCTTAAAAATTAGGAACGAATAGACTTATTATACATTATTTTTTTTAAAATTATATATTAGATAATGGAAAAACGGGTTCTCATGATCGTAATAAAAACTACCGCCCATGGCCTTTATGGAAACCACGCTTTAGTTGTGTTGGTAGCTCTTCACGCCGCTAAGTGAACCTCTGGTAACCACACTCACTCAGTGAAAGACAGTAAAACTACTATTTCACGCTAGTTTCTTAATTATGGTATGCCCATGGTATCATTCTCAATGTATGTTTATTCTTATTTATTAAAAAGTTACCGAAAGAAATAAATAGAAAACAGCATTATAAAATTTGGATATACATTACATGTTTTTCAGCGTTAATAATTTACAAGACTATGACTTATCATTAAAATGTCACGTGTAATTTTCATCAATAAATATATTCGCAATTTGTCAATCTAACAACAAATCTTATTGAACCCGTGGGAGAGTTATGCTGAAGCATATGCTAACGCATTAATTGGGCTGACACGACCGAAGCGATACCACAGACTCACAGAATACTCAGCGTGAAGCGGTAGTTGTATTTGCAACAGAACTTCTACTGTCTTTTGCTTAGTGAAGATATAGGAGGCTCTTAAAAATCCGACAACGAAACCAATACGCGGTCTGTGGCGCAGTTGTCCATGGGCGGCGGTGTTCTCTTACCATGTAGATGACCCTCCTACTCCATTATCCACTTTACCATAAAACTCCGAGAGATTAAAAACACTGAGAGATAGGTTTTTAATTTTGAGTGATAGAACATAAATTTCTAGTAAAAAAGTTTATTTCTGAGCATCAAAATTGAAATTCTATAATGTTACACAATGTAATGTTAATTGACACGAATATAAAGTAAGATGTAAGCGATCCCTTTTGTGCCGAGGAAGCCACATAATAAAGCAACTTTAAACAGTTTTATACAAAGCACTTTCGCTGTACATCTTTGTTTCCATACAAAGGATTAGCTTTAAACATTCACTTTGTTTTGGGCCTATTTCAACGTAAAATTTCACATTTAAACTGTTTACTTGGAAAAAGTTTGAATACTCGTACACGATAAACTGTTATTTGAAAGTCAGTTTTGGCAATAAAATTGGAATATTTTTCTTTATTTTTGTTTTTTATTGGAAAACAGGCAGGTCACGTTTTGATTATGTTGTCGGTTTTTAACCACGCTTAAGCGGTAAAATTTCACAGGCTCCGGTATCCTCACTCACTAAGGACAAGTACTATTTGTCGCTGGTATTCTGTGCCCGTATGACTTCGGATGCATTGGTCAATTAGAGAGTCAACATGGCAGTCCCACGGGTAAAGTAGTGTCAAGACACTCGCATGGCCACTGCTACCCCTTCTAAAGAAACAATAAATCCATGTACGGTAATGTCCCGTCTGTCCCGTTATCTGCTATTAATAAAAAACAGATTTTGGCTAACTATGTATGAGTAATTATGTAAGAAACGTGGTCTACAAATTTGCATACTTCTGTTTCAGAATTAGTTTGATTGTAAATGCAGTAACTATTAGAGTTTCATCAAGGATTCCATTTCTGTCTCCATTCGCAACTTATGCTAATTCTGTTATGCTGAGTGCTTATTGTGATGGTTTTAATTATATTATGCTAGTTAAAATTATAAATGGATTCGTTATTTATATTTCGAATTATAAAATATTATAGTAATTTTATTAAGGTTTTTTTCTGTATCGTTTTGATGTTTGTCGTTCTACAAGTGTTTTAAGGCATTCGGTGGCGCGCACAACTACTCTGCTAAATCAGCTGCTTGCAGAGATATTTCAAAAACATCGTGACTTTGAGAATCTAAAAAGAATGTACTTATCCCTTAGCAGAGTCTGGGGGTGCCCATGTGCAGAGGTCTACATTGCCTAGATGAACACATATCCACCCACCTAACACCCGTAACGGATGCGATGTTGGCGCTTTAGTAAAGGTACGTTCTTTTTTTGAAAGTCCCGAAGCTATATTGAATAAGTTTTGTTTAGAAGACGGACTTAAAAATAGAAAATAAAAATTATGATTATAAAACAATATTGTTTTATTTGCAACTGCTCTATTATAATTTTGAAGTTCTTAACATAAAATAAATAATATTGGAATGATACAAGGGCTAAAATAAAAAGTCCTAAAATAGCGCTATTCGTGTTAACAATATGTTTACAGTAATATTAGGAACTACCTATTAATATCAAACATTCTAAATGACATTGCTTCAAAACTCTTGTATTTTCTATAAGTAAGACCCGTGGGAGAGCCATAATGAAGCATATGCTGACGCACTAATTGAGCCGGGCATACAGAATACTCAGCATAGACTAAACGGTACTGTATTGTGTTTTGCTGAGTGAGTGAGGATATCGGAGGCAATTAAAAATTACCCCAACTGGCATAAAAAGTAGACAACACAACCAATGCGTGTACTGTGGCGCGGTTGTCCCTGGGCGGCGGTGTTCTTACTATACTGCTATATGCTATACTGTAAAAAAAGAAGAGTTTGAATAGGTCTTGGTTTCCGTAGATTAATTATAAACGGATATTCAGCTAAAGTTTTCAAGGTTTGAGAAGTTTTTGAACGAGAAATTTGAATAAGAAGATTGTTTCCTTAGTTTTCCATTACGCACATCTTTGAAGGTTTTGCGATTGTATCAATTTCCTCATAGAACATCGAGGCAGAATACAAAGCCACGGACCACTCTACGGAATCTACTGCCTATAGAAGTATTTCTGAACCAATACTAGGAGCCCTGCAAAAAAGAGCATATCTATCCCTAAAAGGCCGGCACCGCAGCCGGGGTTCTACCAGAGACTTACCATTTATAGACTTCCCATTTACATAAAAATCTTATTTTATAAAAATACTTTTTTGAATATTAAAAAATATATTCGAAAAAGATGTCATTAATTTCATATCGTGATATTAAAAATATTTTTCAAGTGAAAAATCTCTGTGCAAAACGAATACCTACCGTATAAAGGAACAATAAAGGTAATGAAATACTTAGCGAATTGTAAATAAGTAAGATGATAGTCTAAGATCTTTTAAGTTTTTTTTATATAAGAATATTACTATAATATATATTTATTATAAAAAAATTCATGACAATTTGCTAGAATTTTTAACCTCTGTACACTTACTTTACTTATACAAAAAACACACAAGGACAGAACATACACACTACCTACAATTTGAAAGTCTCATAGCTTAATGGTTTTAAAAGTGTACCATGAAGCGAGAGATATCGGGTTCGAATTTCGTTCCGTACAATTTTATTATAATCTTTTCGCTCTCTGGAAGGGCTTGACAGTGGCTGGGCGAGTGTATTAATATTGTCTCACCCGTGGCAGAACCATGCTGAAGCATATGCTGATACCACGAGTTCACAAAACAATCAGCGGGAAACTTTACTGGTACTGTGTTTTGCTGAGTGACTGAGGATATCGGAGACTCTTATAAGTGCAGCTTAAGCGGCGTTAAAAGCCGGCAACACAACCAAAGCGCGGACTGTAGCACAGTTGTCCATGGGCGGCGGTGTTCACTATACAGGAGACGTACCTGCTCCGTTGTTCGCTATATTATAAAAAAATTCTCTAAAAAGAATTTAAATTGTGCTACAATAATTCAAGATGATACAGATGAAACACATTTAAAAATTAATAATAATATAGTAATAATTTTATTAATGTAATAATAATTCATTATTTATATAATAATAAGATAATTGAGCTGAGTTTCAGTCTTCACGAGCTTGAAATATATAATAAATGCATATATATATACAAGTAAATTTATATAAAAAAATAACTATTCCTTCTCTTAAGCTATATAGCATTCAAATTTAACAGCTTCCTTTAGCTTTAAAGCTATTAAAACTCGTTCGTCGAATACTTCACGCTGAAGGTGTGTACCTACTCTGATAAGCGTGAAATAGAGAAAACTAATTTAGGATATTTTATCTTATTTGGAATTTATTCATCTTTTAGACAAGACCTTTTAACGTAAGGAAATGCATTTAAGCAATCCCATGGGATATATGATATATTCCGACATCGTCCCGCCACGCGATGTAAAGACGATCTCACGAAAGTCGCGGGCAACCGCTGGACCCAGATCGCTCAAGATGGTAATAGGTGGACGTTTTTGGGGAAAGCCTATGTCCAGCAGTGGACTTGATAGGATGATAATCATATCAATATATGTATGGTATCAGGTATGGTAATAGTCTATGATAATAGCTCATCGAATTCATTCAAAACCGCACCACAAACCTATGTTTTGGTTGTGTTGCCGGCATTTTACGCCGTTAAAGCGGTATAAAAAGTCAATTAAATATAGATACTTTATTTGTGTGGTGAAAAAATTGCTGGGGTCAGTATCATCATCATCTCAATGATAATCATCAGCCTATCAAATCCACTGCTGGCCATAGGCCTCCCCAAAAGACGCCCACCTGTTACGATCTTGAGTGATCTGGGTCTAGCGGTTGCTCGCGACCTGCGTGAGATCGTCCTTTATATGGGGTCAGTTTATATTGTCTAAATAGATTAACATAAAGACATTACGTCTGACATAAGACTCTTATCCTTTAACGGTACAATCTTTGAATTTAAATTTCAAAATGTCGCTTAAATTCAATTCTTACCCTATTTCTCTCTGCGCCGGGCACCGTTGAATTTATTAACATTTTTTATGAACCCCAAGACGGTATTGTGATGCTATTATTTCCTCTCTGTCCACAAGTATTTTTCAACTTGAGTCGTTTTGTAGAATAAGGAAAAAAAATATGGATTTTTAAATTTATTGAACAGTGAAATCATGCTCAACGATGTTTAATGCGATGTAAAAATATGACTGGCAAACATCATTAGGACAACTTAAAGTACTAATATCACTTTTTTATGCAAACGATCAGGAGGCACACCTAGGACAAACAATCATCTGGCCATGGACACCTCCAGTCCTTGCAGAACCACGGGTGTGTTACCGGTAAATTTCTATTGAAAATGGTTTTAGTTGGTAAATTATTGGTAATATTAAGACTGTATGTCAACCTGCCCCACAAGCGCGAACGCTACTCCATTTTGTTTAGAACAATTTTGATGTAATTAATTTTTGTTATTATTTTTTTATTCTAAAGCAGACAACAGAGCAGGTGGGTTTCCTAGGTACTAAGAGAACATCGCCGCCCATGGACAACCGCGCCACAGTCCGCGCTCTGGTGGCTTTTTACGCCGCGACTTTAAGGTAAGATTTAAGGCTTAAGCTGTACTTTTAAGGCCCTCCGATCTCTCACTCTGCGAAACACAGTCCATTTACCGTTTCACGTTGTCACGTTCTGTGAGCCCATGGTATCATTTAGACGAACCGGTCCAATTAGTGCGCCAGGACATGCTTCAGCATGGCTCTCCCACGGCTTATATGGGTTAGTTTTAAATAAATATATAACCAATAAGTTTGTATATTTATTATTATGTAATAGAAGGTAGATATAATAGATATAAGTAAACATATAATACATATATTCCGTGTCCTATGAGGTTTGGGCTGTTATATCTGAATTGTCCTTTAATTACACGCTGGGCTTCGCAAATCTAGACAAAGGATTTAGGCCAGTCTTTAGTGTTTAAACTGCTGTGATAATTACTCCAGGAATCTAGATAGCTGGAACATGGTGTAACCACTTCGAATAGATAGATTGATTATGTATTTTTTTCTGTTCTTTTAATATTATCTGTTTCTTTAATAATCAATTTATGTTTTTTTTTATTTTAAATCGAAGTTCTGACTAGATTTTTATAATGTTTACGTCACATTCTCAGAAAGGTCCGTGAATATTTAGTTTGTCAAGATTTTACTTGAAATATAACAAAAATTATAATTTATTCAGTATATGGAAAGGCTTGACAGGGGCCGAGCAAATATCTTAACTCTGTCTTACCTGTGGGAGACACTCTAATTGGACCGAATACTTAGCGTTAAACAGTACTTGTACTGTGTTTCATTGTTTTTTATCGCAAGCCTGTGAAATTGTACCGCTCAGACAGCGAAAAAAGCTAACAATACAACCAATACGTGGATTGCTCTTGGGCGAAGCTGATCTCTTACCATAGCGGCGACCCGGCTCCTCCTTTGTGCGCTATATCGTAAAAAAAATAAAAAATAAGTCCAATATCAAAACCTGATAATCATTTTATATAATTAAATCAATATTAGAGTACACTTAAATTTATATTAAAATCATAATCAAGTATGATAAATTTAATTCAAACACATCTGTTCGCGGTTCGCGTGCGCGGACATGCTAATAGTAATCCCAGCGAAGCTTGAAAGAATAAAAACTTAATAAGGCTTATAGTATTAAAGTTGATGTTATTTGTCGATGAGTTTTATAATTGTTTTATATATTAATATTATAAAAGTTTTTGTTACAAAATTAACCGCTTTTAAGGCTTTTTCTGTTTCTTCTGAGTTAATAATCGTTTGACAATTGTCGTGATCTATTTACAATGTTTTCAAAGTGAAAACATTTACAAAGTTTAACTCGTTCCCGAAGTGAACGCCACTTTTATCTTGATATTATATGGACTTCAGCTTTTATTATCTTGCTTTCGTAAATATTTGAATAATAAATGTTAAACCGAAAATAATCAATCATTGGTTAGAATATAATACTTTTAATAAAATCGGTGTCAAATGAGCAGGAGGCTTACCAGGGCAAGCAGTCCTCCGCCAGTGAACACTCTTAGCCCTTGCAAAGCCACGGATGCGTAGCCTTTTTTAAGCTGGCCGTATTGGTTTGTGAATAGCCTTCCAGCTGATTCCACAAAAAGGAATATCCATCGATTTCAACAACGTTAATTCTGGTCACATATTTCCGATTTAATATAACTTAGGGACTTTCAAAAAGAGCATAGCTTTATTTAAAAGACCGGCCTCGCATTCGACACCCAACCGGGGCTTGCGGCTAAAAACCATGGTAAGTTTCTAGTTAATGAGTTAAAAAACGCTAAAAAATAATTATAATTAATTGAAAATTTATATCTCTCAAAATTAAATTTCCCTCTAAAAGGCGACTGCCGTGTTTAAATTTAACAGGAAATTACGAATAGGTTCAAATTGAATCCGGCAGGATTTCGCGCCTTTTTCTCGTCAATGAATAAATTTTACATTTTTATCTTAATGCAAGATCTCTGAAGACTGCCTCCCAAATTGAGAAAATTGCTTCAATGCCGTTTATTTCTATTTTACAACTTAAAGAGCAGAAGAGACACTTTAAAAATGTAAATAAACTTTATCTTACTAATTGAATAAATGAAAAAGTTTATATGGATGGATGGATATTTGTTTTCCTTTTACGCGAAACTACTGAACAGATTTTGATGAAACTTTACACTAATATAACTCATACATCTGAATAACGTAGGTTATAATTTATAATGATATTAAAATATGATCAAAAGTGTCATGTAAGTTGATTCTACTTTCTGACTTTTTTGTTCAATTTTTTTAACTTAATTTTAACGCGGGCTGGGACGCGAGCTGCACATCTTCTGTCGTGTCGGTAACGGCAGTTGTGTCGCAGAACTTTAAATTGTTATTTGATATTTATTTGGATGTATCTTGGTTTCTTTTTTACAAATACTGAAAATATGATTCAAATAAAAAAGATTTGTAAGAAAATTTCTTAATACACTATCATCATTATAGTCATAATTATAGTCTCTACATATAAACCAATGAACAGAAAATGCCATAATCTCAATTCCTAAGAGACAAAATCGTGAAATTTGCTTAGTAATATCAAAGGACTGGGTTTACTTAGCGAATTTTTCTTCTGAAATAGGTCACCTTTATCCTCATTTTACAGATGGCACAAATGATTTGCTTTTAAGTATAATCTCCGGAAAATCTGATAATTGGCAAAGACTTTCCTCCGGGTGTAGATTTTCCGACGGCCATTTTCTTTTCGTTTCCAGTTTATCTTTTCTCCATCTAATTCAAATGACTGTATTTTTATGTAAGTTAAATGAATCATGGCTAAATGAAGAAATTTAGTATGCATTTAATGAATACTTTTAAAGAGTTGCTATTTTACAGATTTATTTGCATTAATTTTGTTAATTATTTGTGTTTTTGAGATATACACAACTCCTTGATGTAAACCGGTGTTACCCAAATGCTAGACCAAGACCAAGACCGCCTAACTTTAGCAGGACCAAGACTGACCGTGTAAGACTTGAGCAAGAACAAGACTAAGCCTGCAATACTCATGCGTCTTGCAGCTATTTTTTTGCCAGTGATTTTTGGAATTTCTCATTAAGTTTTTAGACATATTTTATGGAATGGTTGGTCTTTACAATGTCTATGCTTATTCAACCTCAAAATGTTCTTATTCTAATAGGGTTTTCTAAGATCTGAAGTAAACTTTAATAAATATCTATAGTCTAATAGGTAATTTCAAGACTTGAAGGACCCTTGCTGCAAGACCAAGACCAAGGATGGGAGTGCAATAGCAAGACCAAGACTAAGCTAAGTCTTGCATTTGGGCAACACTAATGTAAACAGAGTACTGTCCAAATTGCCGACGGACCATAATAGGTATTAAAAGTAGGTGGGATTTTCGTATCATAAAACAATAAATAATAAATATATGATAAATACTAAAAGTACTATTTCAGGCTGGAAGTATGTATAGCTATATATAGAGAGCCCTAAACACCGCAGCTCAACCAGCTATGGTGGGGCACACAGCCGAGGGAATCCTTTTTAAACTCATTTTTATAATTTTTGTTGTTAATTTTTAATAGTTTTTAAATAAATAATTATTTATTTATTATTAGTAAGTTAAGAAAATATAAAATTCTCGTGTTATAAATTCAAATTCATAAGCATTTAATCAAATAGGCCTCATAAGTATTTTGCAAGTCTGTTTATAATTGTAATTGCGAAGAACCAACGAGAAACTCATAGGGATTTATTTTTATATCGCCATAGTTCATTTATGTTTGCTAGTTTAAAAAGTACCAGTTGATCCTAATGCAGAAGTTTCCATGCATCTTTGTCTTCTACGTATTGGTTAATGTTGTAATAAGATTTCTTAATTATGAATCGTAGTGATTGCCAAACTCCTCATAATAGGATCCGTGGATATGTCAAAAAAGATGTAATATTAATAAATAAAATAATTGATGAAGATCGTTCAATTTTAAAATTTTATATATTATTTATTAAGCATTTAAAAATACATACAACGTTGAATTTATGTCTTTATATCACTACCAGCTTCTTTATATATCCATTAGAACGTTAACAATTTATTTGGCAAAACGTTTAAAAAGTTATTGTAAAATAGAATTCAATAAATCTGAAACGTTGTGCGGAATAAGTTTCACGTAATAAAAACTCAGTTTAATTCCATCGATAAATCATTGATGCAGTTAATCTTAACGAACTAATCTAATCTTAAACTTGGGAGTTTAAGATTAGGTGATAAAAAGGTTTTTGCAATGTGATCGGACGAAACTATTCAAACATACAGGTCATAAACTTTTTTATGTGAAGGCCCTTGATCGAAATTTATTTTGGAAGGCTCTAAATTTGAGTAATTTTACTAACACACTCGTGGGAGAGCTGAAGCATATGCGGACGCACTAACTGGGCTGGCTCTTCCGAAGTGATACCACGGCTTCACAGAATACTGAACCTGTTTCGCTGAGTGAGGATATCGGAGTCCCTTAAAAATGCCGCTGAAGAGGCGTAAAATCCGGCAACACAACCAATGCGCGTTCTGTAGCGCGGTTGTTCATGGGCGACGTTGTTTTATCATATATGAGACCCACCGTTGTCTGCTATACATACTATAAAAAAATTATACGGAGTTCATAAAGGTTTGACAGTGGCCGGGCAAATGTCTTAACAGAATGTGACAACTCTTGGGACAGCCAGGCTGAAACATATGCTGATGCAGTAATTGGACTGGCTTGTACCAAAATACTAATGGCTCACAGAATACCAGCGTGAAACAGTATTGCTCTATGTTTTGCTGAATGAGTGAGGATATTGGATTGAGGGTGTTATATAAGTCCTTGAAATTACACCGCTATGAGATGTAAAAAGCCGGCAACAAAATCAAAGTCCGGATGTGGCGTAGTTCATTGGCGGCGATGTTCTGTTACCATATAGGAGATCTACCTGCTGCGTTTGCCCGCTATACCATAAAAAATATATAGCACTTCAATATTAATGTGGGGTATATCTAATAAATGCAATAGCTATCCTTAAAGGTACGTATTTTCATAAAAATACATCGACCCGCAAATTTGACGAAAACATAAAATCCTTAGGGTGAATCTATGCCTAAAAAGTGTAAAAGGAATGATTTATCCAAGCAATAAGTCGCGTAAGCTCCAATCAAATTACTCGCTGATAAAATGAAAATCTCAAATAAGTCGAATCTGTTCGCTATAAGGCGGTAGGTCGCTCGATCATCGGCACCTTAACAGAACCTCTTGGCATTGGCAGATGCGGTGTCGTTTAACGTATCTGCGACTTGGACATACGGCTGTGATGTTTGGCAATCACATCGAGCATTTTATTTATTATTTTTGTAAATTTGCGACCCCGTCTATTGTAACCGGGTAACGCGGAGTAGGACGTCCCGCCACGCGATGGAAAGACTATCTCATGAAGGTGGGCAACAGCTGGTTACAGATCGCAATAGGTGGGCGTTTTTGGCTATGTCCAGCAATGGAATAAAACTGCAAGTTATAAGACATGTCCCTTAATATTATCGAGCAAGCGCTGAACACATACAACGGTATAGCAGATAATGGACAAGATGGGTCTCCTATATGGTAAGAGAATACTCTCGCCCATAGAAAACCGCGCCACAGTCCACGCTTTGGTTGTGTTGCCGGAAGTTGCACTGCTTTTATGGTATATATATTTTGATTAGCTTCCGGCACCATAGTGAAGGTATTACAAGTTGTTCGTTGCTCCATTGGTATTCTATAAGCCCGTGTAATCACTCCAGCCAGTCCACTGATGTAATGTTACTTCCACAGATTGTTTATCGTTTATAGCAGCCGTATATCTCGCTGGCTATTTTATAAATATTTGAACGGCACGTAAGTCGAAGCATGTCGCCTGTCACAGAACGTACGGCATCTTGAGGAAACTTTTAAATCACAATTTGCCGTGATACAGCGTACTTGTAGGTGGAATCGAATTTAATAAGCGCATATTGAGAGCTAATAGGATTTTTTTTCAAGTGTCAACGTTCGTTAATGGGTTTTGCATCGCGAGTGCAGCGGCTTTCATTTCAACGAGTGGAAAATGTTGGTGGATTATTGGAATTTATTGAAAATTAATATTAGCTGCCGGGTTGTGTGATGTCTTTATTGTTGGCGGCTCTTTTAAACCTACATATAGTTCTGGTTACGACCCATGCGATGGCTCAACTGGGCTTGAAATTAACCCTACCTGCCTTTCCTTATTTGCCTTTCACTAATAAGCTGGCAACGCATCTGCAGCTTAACTGTGATTAATGATGTTCAGCTGAAGTTAAATTAAAAATGATCTCAATTGATCGATAATGCATTAAAGGCCATTTTTGACAAAAGGCCAAGTCTTATCCCAAGTAGCAATTGTGCGGGCTGAACGAAATGAAACAAGAATGATATAAGATTAAAGTGGAAATTCAGTGGATATATGGTGATGTCAAGGCTGAACCGCGCCTTGACAGCTGAAATAGCGAGATTCAGTACATAGTGATGCCTTAATGTATCGATATATTGTATATTATATATCTATAATATAAAACTCGTAGCTAAGTAGTGTAATAAATCTTTCATGAAGCGAGAGGTATCTGGTTCGAATCCCGGTCCGAAAAATTATAAATTATAATTTATTTGGTCTCTGGAAGAGCTCGACAATAGCCGAGCAAATATCTTAATACTGTCGCACTTGTGAGAGCATGTGTCATGATAAAGCATACGCTGATGCAATAATTCGGTGCGTCCTATATAAAGCGATACCACGGGCTGACAGAATACTCAACGTGAAATGTTAGTTGTACTGTGTTTTGCTGAGTGAATCAGGATATCGGAGGTTCTTAAAAATGCTGCTCAAGTGGTGTTAACAGCAATACAACAAGCGCTTCTTAGCGGACAACGGAGCAGGTAAAATTTCTATATGGTAAGAGAACACTGCCACCAATGGACAACCGCATCACAGGCCGCTCATCGGTTGTCTTGAAGGTTCGTTAAGCGCTTTAGCGATATAAATTCAAGCGCCTCCGATTACCTCACTCAGCGAAACTCAGTATATTTGTGATATCACGAAGACAAAACAAGTACCTTCTCAGTTAATTCTCCAAGCAACTCGAGAAATTAAGATGTAAAATTGATGGTGCTACCCGTGGGAGAGACACGCTGACGCACTTATAGGGTCGGCTTGACCGATACCACATGCTCACAGAAAACTCAGCGTGAAACGGAACTTGTATTGTATTTCGCAGAGTGAGTGAGTATATCCGAGGCCCTTAAAAATGCCGCTTAAGTGGCGTAAAAAGTCCTTAACAGTGCGCGGACTTTGTCGCGGTTGTGTATGGGCGGCGGTGTTCTCTTACCATATAGGAGACCCACCTGCTCCGTTCTCTACTATATTATAAACAAATAAGCAATACATAAGACATGGAGAAAGTACTTCACTAGCTAGGATAAAATATGTGTGCTCAGTACAGATGTAAGCGATGCCTCGACTCCTTTGGGTATCGCATGTAGATGGCGCCGTTCACTGGTCAGCGACCGCCGAGAATTGTTTCACTAAACTTTTGCTACGGAATTTATTTATTCCCCACCATTTCCTGAAAAATATGATACGGCGCTATATCTGTGTTTTATCGACTCTTGCAGGTTTTGAAATATTGTAAGGAAGTTGTTCCATTTTTTAATTTAAAATTCCATTTATTTAAATGGTTTTTAATATTAGAGCCTCGTAGCTTTTAAAAGTGTACCATGAAGTGAGATGTATCGGGCTAGAAACCCGGTCCGGACAGTTATAATTTAATTTATAATTTATTAGGTCTCTGGAAGGGTTGAGAGTGTCCGGCCGAGTGTCTTAATAATCTCGCACCCGTGGGAGAGCTATGCTGAAGTATATGCTGACGCACATATTGGGTTGGCTCGTCCGAAGTGATACCACAGACTCACATAATACTCAGCGTGAAACTACTTGTACTGTGTTTCGCAGAGTAAGTGTGGATATCAGAGGCCCTTAAAAAGTGCTTAAGCGTCGTAAAAAGCCGGCAACACAACCAATGCGCGCAATGTAGCGCGGTTGTTCATAGGAGGCGGTGTTCTCTTTACATATAGGGGACACATATATTTTTTATATTTATAATATAAATTTGTAGCATTTATAAACTATTATATTTATTGTGAATTATTAAGGAATACTGGTTCCTTTTTTTAAGTTCTGTTGAGTAACTATTTATGATATTCAACGCTTTTTTATTTAAATGTAAAGTTTAATTAATTATTTGATCCATTTCTAAAAACCCTTGTTTAAGTAACTATTAGTGATACTCAACTTCCTTTTTCAAAAATGTATGCGGTAAGAGAATAGAACCGACCATAGACAACGACACCACAGTCCGCGCATTGGTTTTGTTGCTACGCCGCCCAAGCAGTATTTTAAGGCTCTCTGATATCCTAATTCATTTAGCGAAACACAGCAAAGGTACCATTTCAAGTACAACTATTATTTTACGCTGAGTATTCTGTGAGCCCGTGCTATCATTTTGGACGAACCGGCCCAATTAGTGCGTCAGCATATGCTTCAGCATGGTCCTGCCATGCCTGAGATTTTTGTTCTTTTTTAATATTCATTGTTCAAATAATAATGTATAATGTTCAGAGATTATTTTATAAATTCTTTTTTAAGTAAGCATTTATTTAATTTTAGTTACTTTTTAAAATCCCTTGTTTTAAGTTAAGTTGTTTAAGTAATATCATTTATTAACTATTTTTTAATTTAGTTATTATAAACGCAATGATGGAAAACATATAAAATATTAACCGTGACTCAAATCTTTATATAGGCTTCACCTAGGAAAAATCCTAATTCGAAGAATCTAGTTCTATTCTATGAAAACGAGGCAGGTTTTCCATTAATCCAAGGAAATAATATATCGCCTCGAATGAGTTTGATACATGATAGCAATAGAAAGACCAACAGATCGTTTCTAAATTTATCGTGACTATATGTCAAAAGTGGGATACACTTTTATTGGAGAATATTTTCATTGTTGGATGTAAAATATATTTCTATAAAAAAATTTAGGATGCTGGTTCCCTGTAAATATCAGTATCAGTCTGAGCTAGCCGTCCCAGTTAGTGCGTCTCTGTACCTTGACACTTACCTTCAGCATGGCTCTTCCAAGGGGCAAGGCCTCACGCCTTTACTTACTTTTTGTATTATCCGTTTTAAACCGTAACTTTTTCTTGTTTTCCAATCACTTCTTTTAATTAGTACATTCTTTTTTTGTTGGTAATCAGAATGTTTTATGTTCTTGTGTGTTGTCACATTGTATCACTTGTACTTTGGCAAACAGGCGAGTACTGACACTTTTTCACATACCATAGTTTGTAATTTATGTTTTACATGACGAAATTAGTAATAAGAGGTGTAATCTCTTCAAATACCTAATTTGTCCCACACATTTGCATTTGCCAATTTCATCAACACATCAGTGGCTTGGTGAAATAATTATAGAGACCAGAAAGCGATTATGTACGGCCATGGCAAAAGAACAACAGAGAAGCTTGAAAAATATTGTATAGATAATAAGAAACTGTTTTGTAGAAGATAAAGTTTCGGTTGCCTTCTTTTAAAAGCGCCATGGCCGAGTGATCTTGTAATCTACCATAACGTCATGAGTATTAAGTTCAATCCGAAGTGTGAATATAATTTGTATATATTTTTTTCTTTATAAGGCTTGACAGTGAGCAGGCGAATGTCTTAATACTGTCTTACCCATGGGAGAGACATGATGGCGCACTTATTGGTCCTGCTCATTCAAACTGATACGTGCACACAAAATACCAGCGTGAATTTACTAAAAATTTGTTTGACTTAGTTCAGATACTAGAGTTCCATCAGATTTTGCCGCTTTAGTAAAAAACCGGTATCACAACTGTACCATAAAATTATTACACAAACGAATATAAATTACAGTTAATTCTTTTTACATTCGGACCGGTATGAGAAGCCGATATCCCTGACTTATAAAAGCACTTAGCTACGACTCTATGAGTTGAGGTTACCTAGACTGCTTGAAGGTTTTTGAATTATAAAAAAGCATATCTTATATTCTTAGACTATGGAGAGCGGCCTATATGTAATGACGGGATTTGGAGTCAGCCGCTGTTCGGAAATTCAAAGCCTCAGAATTAACACAGTGCAGCGGTCATTTAAAATTCAATCCTTATTAACGACGTCAATCCTTATCCTTACCCCGTCGCTTTATTTTCACTTATCAACGCTTGATTCAGCGCTTTAGAACTTTGCTTAAACGCTACTTTGGTATTTTGAGTTAATTTTAACTTAAATATACAGAAAAATAGTAAAAAATTATTCAATAAATATAAAATTAATTGAATTATTGATTAAGTGAATTATAAAATAATTATTAGGTAAAGAATTATTAAAGAAATAAATACATTAAATACAGTAGCTTTCGGCTGCATTGTCCAACAGATGTAGTAAAAACACCAGTTTTTTGCAATAGTTTTTTAAAGTACAAATAATAAGAAAATACATATAATAAAGATAATATTTTTTTATAGTATAGCGGACAATTGAGCATATAGGACAACCGCGCAACAGTCCCCGCATTGGTTGTGTTGCTTTTTACACCGATACTTCTCGCTTAATTCGCATCTCTTCATAGCTTCATAGCTTCGCTTTTTAAACCATTAGCTACGAGGCTCTCAATAAAATATAAGTGAATTAGTCATATGTTGCCTTGAATGTAAATTGAAATCGGAGTTCAAGACACATATATTAGTCTAATATATTATGTTATAAAAATTATTGTTAGGGCACTTTGAGCACATTTGAATATTTTTTACAAATATTTTTTTATTATATTCCAAACAACATTCATCCTATACAAAACAAACACGATTCGGCTTATAAAATCCGGACGAAGCCCTCAAATGCCATGTCATAAAAGAACAAACCAAATGACAAACGAGCCTGAAATATGACAAGTGACAACCGGAGCGTCGCGTAACATGAGGACACCGCAATTGTGCTGGTCGCAGAGACAAATTATCTACAAACAAACATTTGGACCTCTTGTTTTCAGTCGAACGACGGAGAGATGTGTAGCCGTCACAATCACGTATACTTTTACATGCCTATGCTAATTGTAATAATTGCATTTCTTTTTAACTTAATCTTAATTTTCTTAATCTCTTTTTAACAAAATAAATACAAGAACAATAAACCGGAAGTAATAACGAAGCTAAATTATATAATAATTGTCCAGATTATTTGCGTTTAAGAGCCCCTTGAATAAATTAACGTGTCAATATATGGGCGGGCGGGTAAAAAGGGCGGGCGGATTTGGGTTCTATCAAAATATATCATGCTACATCTATACGGTCTACCACAATGCTAGAAAATTGTCAATACTGATTTGACCACTTGAAATTGACAGTTTTCTCTCTTCTTAAATGATTTTTTTTTGTATAGTGGACAACGGAGCAGATACGTCTGTTTTTAGGTAAGAGAACATAGCCTCACCGGTCAACCGCGCCACAGTCCGCGCTTTGGTTGTATTGCCAGCTATCTATGCCAGTTAAGTGGCATTTTTAAGAGCCTTCGATATCGTCACTCACTTTGCGAAACACAGTACATGTATCATTTTACACTGAGTATTCTGTGAGCCCGTGGTATCATTTCGGATGAGCTGGCTCAATTAATACATTTGCGTTTGCTTCAGCATGACGACAGTTTTAAGACCGCCGGCGTAAAAAGCCGGCAATTGCGGTCCGGTTTGTCATGGGCGGTGTTCTCTTACCATATAGGAGACCCGCTTGCTCCGTTGTCCACTCGAGAATAAAAAAAATTATATTTAGTAAGCTTAATACACTTTAGTAAAATAATATAGATCCAGTTACTAATTGCGGTCAGTTCAATCTTCTATAAACGTACCTTAATTCAAGGGACGGTGGTTTTCAACATAGGAAACGACCCTAAATCACTATTCGTTGGATCACAATACAAACCCATAACAAAGGAATATTTGCTTTAAAACAATGTGGAGAAGGTATAAGTTTATTTGAATAGTATGAGAATATAGAGGAGGGTAGGGTAGGGTTTAAATTTAAAGTACTTGCGTGAATCGCCTTTACTGTAGGTGTTATATAAATTGTTGAGGTTGCGAAGTTAACCGATTCAATTAAATATATAAGTCGACAATATTTTTGGGGATAGAAGTCATTTCTTTTATCCATTTTAAAAATTGCTTCTTCTCTTTTTCGTTTTTTTTTTCTTAATAATGGCAACTTGTAGGTCAAAATTTACTGCTTAACGCGAGCGAGAGATGACCTCGCGGTCTTGTTGACCAACAATTTTTTTCACAAAACATCTCTTTTAAATTATATGATAAAACTACTTTGAAGTGAGTTGCTGTGTCAATAGTGCTTCATTTTTTATGAAAACTGGGAGGCAGAAAAAGAGGCTCATCTAGTATATACAGTCCTCCGCCCATGGACATCCACAGCCCTTGTTTTATGGCGATATAAATCCAAAGAGTTCCTCAGAACATATCCACCGGTATAAATGATAAAATAAAGTATTTATTAATAAAAAACTCTTCTTGTTTTCTTCTAATATTCTATATGTGAGACTATAGGCCTATAGCACTCTTCAACTATAAGAAAAATAATATTTTTTTCTATTTTAATGATAAAATTTCTTTTGGTTATTTATACTGGTACTGCTACTTTTATAAGTAGAAACTCTTAATTTCTTCTTATATTCTTCAAGATATGATAATATAGTAATACAGAAATGTTATACATTCCTCGGACTATTTTTTGTTTATAGTATATGCCCATGGACAACCGTGCCACAGTTCGCGCATTAGTTGTGTTGCTTACTTTATACGCCACTTAAGCGGTTATTTTTAAGGGCCTCCGATTTCCTCATTCACTCAGCGTAACAAAGTAGAGGCACCGTTTCAAGTACAAGTACTATTTCACGCTGAGTATTCCGTGAGCCCGTGGTATCATTTCGGACGAGTCGGACCAATTAGTTATATGTTTATTACCGCATATGAGGTATGGTATGGTATGGCTCATCCACGGTCGTGCTACATTGGAAAATAATTTAATAAAATTACATTTTTTGACTATGTATATGACAAAACTGGTTGTGAGTGATTTAAACTGATAATACTTCTTCTTTAATAAGTATAAACTCATATTTTTTATATTTTTTTATATATGATAGTACAGGCCTCTAATAAGTTTTTCCTTTTCCCGCAGTATTGAACTACGCAAAGACCGTTCGGCCAGTTTCCAAATGAATGTAGGCCAACTCAAGCAGCGTTCCATGTTGAAAGATCCCCGTCACAAAAGCTGAGATCCATTCTGGAGTACGTAATAACTCAAGCGATACGAGGCACTATCATAAAAAAAGGTTTCCCAACCGACCCCAATTTCCCGTAAAACTATTCCCGGTTACCCTTCACTTCTCCGATTTGAAAAGTATCCGTTGGAACCTGGTTTTTAGTTACAAAAGTGAATACTAAGGCTTTGAATAAATTATTACAATGAAAGCAGCGTTCCTGAGAGATTAAGATATTTTATACTTATGATTCAATGCTAATGTTAAGTCGTATTAGAATTTAAATTATTTCATCAATGATATAACAATCGCTGCACAGTCCACGCTTCGGTTATGTTGCCGGCTTTTAACGATATCCTCACTCGCTCAGTGAAACACCACAAGCATCGTTTCAAGCTAAGCAACCTGTGAGCCTGTGGTATCAGTTTGAATGATCTAATTAGTGCTTTAGACAGTCAATGTTAAGATACTCGCCCGGACACTGTCAAACCTTTCCAAACACCGAATGTAATAAATCGTAGTTAAATACCCTCAAAAGCAAATAAAAAAAATTGGTGTTCATATAGAAGGTACGTGATAAAGCTTTGTTGATAAAAATGTACGACCGGAGGCATGGAACAAGACTTTTAATACCAAACAAAAACATACAGACAATGCATTAGCGGTGACATATTTATGCTTACGTCAGCACCGTCACAGCGCAGATGGGATGAGATATGATGATTTAATGAAATGATGAAATATGCTTGTCACTCCTCGGAATATTAATTACGCCTACCTTGTCGCTTTCGACAATAGAAAATTGTTTGGTAAGACACCTATATGTAATATCTTTACTAATATTAGAAATAAGCAGCTGAATTTCATCATAACATCGAGGCAGAATACAAAGATTCATCGTCTTCACCTCGATGTTTTTCGTACCAAAACTCAGCGTTTTTTAAAGCATTTTGTGCCGCGCACGACAATTCTGTAGAATCAGCTGCCGGCAGATGTGTTTCCGAGCTTCAGCCGGCCAAATTAGTGCGTCAGAATGGCTCTCCCACCGGTAAGACAGTGCTAAGACACTCATCGGGCCAATGTCAATCACTTCCAAAGACCGAATTGTATATTATTATAAATAATATAAATTATTGGTCCTTAATTTCCCATAAAATACAAGTTTTTGACATACATAAGTAATAAAGAAAATAAGATTCCCAATGGCCATAAAGAGGTTTTATATGATAGAAATAATGTCATTGAATTTAAATAAATCATTATAAGAGAACAAGAATTGACCTTATGTTTCGAACAAACATTATTTTTTAATTAATTATTACAGTGTATGGTGTTGCCAGATTTTTACACCACTTAAAAGGCATTTTGAGCGCCTCCAATGCTCACACACTTAGTGAAACACAATACAAAAGTACAAGTGCGGCTTTTCACTATTGACTCACTCGCACGGCTCTCAAAATTATTATTAAGACGCCAATTAAAAAAAAAAATTTCAACTGAGTTTTAAACTTTGCTGAATTCAATTAACAGTAAATTCCTGAACCTCTATCGAACCGTAAGCGAATAAACTTAAACTGTATTGTTTTAATTACTAAAGTTTGAGCCTAAACCACTCAAGTATTTAGCTACGTCCAAATGGATTGATAAATTCAGTCATATTTTACACAGACACGCTTTGAAACTAAACACATTAAACTTAAGAAATTACTTATAAAAATAAATAAGGAGTTTTAATTATTGATGATGATGATGACGATGAATTGTATTTGTCTAAATCATATAAGTAAATACAGATTTTTATTGTTATTAAAATTTTTCATTTTTATAAAAATAGTGAGGCAATCGTAAGAGATCACCTCCGTCAATGACAATCGCGTTTTGGTAGTTGGTGGCTATTTACACAGTTTCGCGCTGGTATTCTGTAATCACGTAGTATCACAGCAGATGAACTGAACTAAGTACAGTAGCATATGCTTCAGCATGACTTTTAAACGGGTACAAAGCTTTTTATTCAAAAATCCAGTAACATTTCAATTTTCTGACATGAAATCGTGTATAAAAGTATATATTATTTAATACTAGCTAACTAGGAAAACGTTGTTTTGAAATATAATATCCAGTTAGTTTCTGGTTTAGAAAAAGATTAACAACTTATTGTAAGTTTGTTATATGCAAATTGAAGTAAAAAATCCATGGACCGCTGTAAACAATGAGGGAATATACAGATACGAAAATGTTAAGGGTTGGTGACCCTTATCACTTAGGGGTATGGTATGGTAACGAGTTATTCTTTTCAACTTCACTTTTGAGCGCCTATTTTTAATGTGGGGTAGTGTGGTGTATCACTCCAGCCTCCCTAGCTCTCCAAGAATTTTCAGAAACCCCGTCGGCCTACCGCCGGTCTCGGAGAGCGACCTCGGCGTCGCAAGGTGTTGTGCCCTATACATAGGAACTCCTGTACACTCTAAAAGGATATTTTTTGTTATGGTATAGCGAACAAGCGAGCAAGTGGGTCTCCTATATGGTAAAACCGCTTAAGCGGTACTTTTTTAAGGGCCTCCGATATCCTCACTCTCTCAAATACACTACAAGTACTGTTTCACGCTGAGTATTCTGTGAGCCCCTGGTATCACTTCAGACGAGCCGGCCTAATTAGTGCGTCAGCATATGCTTCAGCATGGCTCTCCCACAAGAGCTGGTGTTTCTTTCACGCTCTGCTTAGGTAGCTAATTGTAACACCTATAACTTACAGTTTGTTAATTACTAAGGGTTATAAAAAATACTGAATAATGGTATAATATTTTGTAAACTTCGCCTGGTCCTTTTGGAGGAGTATGATAACTAATATTGTGACACGAGAAATTTATTTAAATAAATATAAGATCTTTAACTAAAATTTAAATCATTAATTAAATAAACCCTGTAAACGACGAATTTACTTATTTTTAACACATTGAAATATCTTACATACCTTTTATGAGTAACAATAAAATTTATACAAACATATTAACAAAGAAAATAATTTATACTTTTGACATAAGTGTATAATGACATTTCTTTTATAGCAGTAGGTAGCCCATAAAAGAAATGTCACGTCACGGCGCTAAGCAGAAAATTTTTAAATTAAAATAATAGCAATTTCCTTAACTAAATATAAAGTTTATTGTATATGAAATGATAAATTTCACATAATTTACCCATTCAATTAACAAAAGCGTTAAAATATCTTTACGCTAAGGGAAACTCAATAATAAGACAATGGCTTTGACAGCGATCCCCGATCCATTTAGCTGTGAGGATTACAAAGGTCAGTCATTAATCGAACATTAGTTGTTGGGAGTTACTGATGTATTATGTTTAATCTTTAACCCGGTTAAGTTGTGGGCTTATTTATGGTTATGTATCTAACAGACTTAGAGCCTACAAAGATTTAGTGCAGTTTAAAGATCGTTGGGCCACGTTCGTTGCAGTCTGTAACTTTTATTAATGGAAAACTTTTTTTTCAGTGGCAAACAAGCCAGTGTCTAATTTAGGATAAACGGTATTTCGTCCATGGACACTCCTAGCCCATGTAGAGCCGCGGGTGCGTTATCTGCCTTAAAGAGATACTTACGCTATTTTATTAAAGGTTCCATAGTCGTCTTGGTTTGGTAATACCTCTGCAGGAAGCTGGTTTCACACAGTTTAACAGAGCGAAATGCCTTAAAAACGCTCAGGTTTGACACTACAAACATCGAGGTGATGTGGATAAGGATAATGGTGCAGGGCAACTATAGCGGAAGGAAGGAGGAGGGGAAAATTGGGCTTTTTTAAAACGTTCATATATGACTATGTACTTCTATGTGTTATAATATTTTTAATGATAACAAAAATGATCATATTATCATGAATTGTTTCATTGTTAAAACTGAAATTCTAAATATTACAAAAATATTTATTTTTAACAGACCTTTGATGACAAATATCTATCATCTGAACACATTTAAATATATTTAGTAAATGCACTTCGCACAGTAATTTGTTGAAGCAAAATTGCCTTCAAATTATTTATTGTATGTAGCCTAGGCCATATGTTTTAAAATCAGTTAATAACCAACGTAAAATCATGCAGGAAATTTGAATTTCACTTAAAAGTTGACCTTATCTTGCACTATCAAAGCGATGGGGCAAAGGAGTGGATTAGTTTTTAAAGTAAAAAGTGTGAAAGGCTATTTTAAAATTCCATTAACAGAACTGCTACGGGTGGCTGTTTTTAAACGAAAAAGCCACATTTTATAATATGGTCAAAGTATGGAAGCTACGCATATTTTTTATTATATAGAGAACAACTGGACACGTCTTTTGATGGTAAGAGATAACAGATCACCGTTGCCCATGGACATGTGAGCCGCAATCTATTATGTTATAGCTTTGTGGGCTTGGTTGTGTTACTGATGTTTAAGCGGTATAAATGGCCTCCGTTTACTTCATTCAGTGAAACATGTACTTTCGCGCTGGTATTCTGTGAGCCCGTGGTATCAATCTGTAAGATAAATACTAATTGATTTGGTGAGTTTAAAAGTCAATTTAAAAAACAAGCATTCATTTTAATATAAATAATATAATAAATTATGTTTAGATTTCCTAATAATATTGGCAAGGATTTTTAATTACCTTTATTTGTAGAAACAGAAATATTTGTCTTATACATTTATTGTTGTTATAATAAGAAAAAATACTTAAAAATGAGTTCATAGAAAATTATAATTATAACTTTAAACTTAAGCCTCAATCACAATCTTGTAATAAGTAATAACAAGAGCGTTTCTATTACTTAATAATAGGCCGATAACGCAACGCTCAACTCAAACTAAGGGTTTGAGTTGGCTGAATTTTATTCATAGACTTCTGAGGGACCGCTTTTCTTTCTTGTTCCTCTAGTACGTTTGGCTTCCACTGTAAAACAAATATGGCATATTGCATGTGTGAAGCATAGAATATGCTTTAAAATCTTATTCTTTGGAGCTGGTAATAGCAAGAGCTAATACAGGTTTCAAATCGACCCACAAGTCGAAGTCATGTAGTACAATATGTGGTGCTTAAATTTTACGAAGAACTGTAAATTGAGTATTAAGTGTAGCGGGTATGGCATAATGGCTGTGTTATGTATGTTACATATGGGATTACGCAATGCAATACTGATAAGGACTTTATGGAAAACTGTAGGCGCATTCTTTTCCTTTGGAAATTATATGTTATTTCAGCTACGAGGATATATGTGTATATATATTTTTTATTATAATTTCTTTTATAGTATAGCGGAAGACGAACAGGTGGGACAGCGGATTTTTTAAGGGCCTCCGATATCCTCACTCAGCGAAACTAAGTACAAGTACCGTGTCACGTTAAGTATTCTGTTAGCCCGTGGTATCACTTCGGACAAGCTGACCTAATTAGTGCGTCCACATTTGCTTCAGCATGGCTCCCACGGATGAGACAGTATTAAGATACTCGCCCGGCTACTGTAAAGCCTTTTCAGAGACCGAATAAACTTCTCGCTTCATGGTAGACGTATTAAGCCACTTAGCTACGAGGCTCTCAAAATGAAAATAATAAATAAATCTTTAGTGAAAATCTTTAGAAGAGTTAATAATCTTATTATCTTTTTAGTCTGGTGTAGTGTAGAGATATTAGTTCGCGGAAAATATTTATTATGAAAATATGGAGGCAAAAGAGCTGAAGATTCAACTAGAACCGATCCTCCACCCTCCCAGCCTCAGCCGTTGCTGGATCGCGCTTGTGTTCCTGTCCTTTTAGGAACTTGCATTTTCAAAAAGCATAACTTTGGAAAAGTTCTGCATGTAACAGATTTTAAAGGTACTTGTCAGTTATGGTTTTAAGTTTAATGGCTCCAGTTAATGTTGTAAGAATTTAAATGAGGCTCACATAGGATAAACAGTTCTCCACTCCGTCAGCGCATACGTAGTCCCCGTTAGGCCGCGGGTGCATTGCCAACCTTTTACACACAGGTAACCTCTTTTTTCACAGTTCGCAGGTCAAATGGGTTTATCAATATTTTGCATATATAATTGTTATATAAAACAAAGAAAAATTTTAATAAAATTTAATATTTATAAATTTTAATATTTATTATATACTTTTTACCTATGAGAACATCTAGAACAATGTACGCGAATCTACATGGATTTTTAGAGGGATCTGACGTATTGAATTATGTAATTATAGGCTATTAACCTATGTATTAAATACATTATCGTATCTTTTTAAAGACAATTCTAAAACTACGTAGTTAATAATGATTATAATATGAATAATTAAAATTATACATTAGAGTCCCATACAAAGTTGTTCATATCATTTTACGATGTCGTTAAATAACGCTCCTAACTGAATACGTGACAAAATATTACGGAGTCATGTTTCAACTCATTATGATAATATGTTGAATTATTAAAATTATTACATAGGCCTCCTGAACATTAATTTTTGATCTCACTATGAAATTTTAAAATGCTTATTTCATAACATTATATCTACATATGGTTAAAATTTCAATTTCATTTACTTAATTTATACACCTAGTTGACGTAGAAAAGGCGGTTCTCCCATGAATACACCTAGCCCGTGCAAAGCCGTGGGTGCGTTACGGGCAGTTAAGGGATAGATTCACAGTGTGGTAGTGGGTGGCAGAAAACCCTTAATAAACGCATACGATATGACATTGAAAACTAAAAACGTAGGTACATACCTAAATGTTTACCTTTCATGACCAACCCCTACTTTTAAATAGCGATATATCGTCATAGTATTATCATATAGATTGTCAGGGTTGACTAGTTATTTTATTAAATGACTAGTATACTCGGCAGACGTTCTGCCCGCTACACTACCCACCGAGTCTGACTTACATGTTTCTATTAAATATTGGCATGTTTGCTCATTACAATTATAAACTGTAATCTATGTCTTATTCTGATTATAAGCCATATTATTACAAAGTTTCAAGGAATAAAAACATCCATCGGAACATTTTTGCGTGTTCTTTAAGCACAAATAAGTGAAAAGCAGGAATAATTTCACTGTATTATCGTCACTATAATTTGAATTTGATTTACACTTC
>DWCF01001171.1:0-33367 GCA_018230265.1 Delias oraia
CACTTCAACTTACTAACACGGCGGGCAATGTCGGTTACTTTGGTTCGGCTGCGGATAACCTCATTTCTGATTTTATCGCGCAGCCAGAATCCGAGCATTGCCCTCTCTATACCTCGCTGAGTGATTCTGAGCTTCTCCATCAGACCCAAAGTGCCGCTTAAACGACGCAAAAAGCCGGCACCACAACCATTACGTGGAATGTGGCGCGGTTGTTCATGGGCAGCGGTTTTCTCTTACCATATAGGAGACCCAACTGCTAAGTTGTCCGCTGTACATAGATTAGAAAAACATAACTAACACATTATTTTACTTACTCGTTTGCCACCATAAAAAAATACTTTTTGTTAACCCCAAAAATCTATGGTTGGCAGCGTAGAAATTTGTCTAGAACAGACTTTAGTTCTATGAAAGGTTTGCCATGTTTGAGAAATTTATTTATAGTTAAGGATACTACTACTTAAGATACTACTACTCATAGTTAAAGATACTACGTACTTTAATTCAAGGATTGTACATTTATGGAAGAAAATAGATGATTTTATAATAAATATGCCTCGATTATAGGTGTAAACTGCCTCGCACTTCATTGCTAAAGTAAGTTTAATATATACTTTTATATTGAAAAAACAAACTCAAAACGACTTATAATTTACATCTTTACACTCAGACTACGAATATTTATAGTACATATAATAATATGAAACTCTGCTTATTTTAACGAGCCTTCCTCGTTATTAAAGGCTTTAGTAATCGCGTACTAACCCATAAACAATCAAAACGAAAAGCTTATTGCTGGAACGGTAGTATTTCTCAATATAGAGCCAATAATTAAGTCATAAGTGGCAGAGAGGCTGCGTAATTTGCGTGGACGTGAAATTTTAAATGAGAGGCTAATGTTACATTTACTACATAGGGCTGCTACTCGCGAGTGAATATTCTTTACTTAAACAAAATTTACAGATTTATCTTTTTAAATCGATCTATTAGGTACAATTTTTATGGTAAAAGGTGGGTAACTTATATGGTAAGAGAACACGTGTTGGGCGCACTTGGGTGTTGGGAACAACGAAGCAGGTGGGTCTCCTATATGGTAAGAGAAGACTGCCACCGACCAACCGAGCCACAATTCGCCCTTTGATTGTTTGATTCTACGCTACTTTTAAGGGCCTCCGATATCCTCGCTTACTCAGCGAAACACAGAAGAAGTACCGTTTCTCGCTGAGCATTCTGTGAGCCCGTGGTATCAATTCAGACGAGCCGGCCCAATTACTGCGTCCACATATGCTTCAGCGTGACTCTTCCACGGGATACCTCTAATTCCTAAAGTTCAAGTAAACACATTTTCATTTATTTAGTGACAGATCTACTTCTCTTGGTAATTTGTTGAAGCAACTTTATTTATTGATTTTATTTTATGTATTTTATTTAAAATACTGACAGTTTCTTTAATATTTAAATTTTATTTTACAAATAGGTAAAAATCAGGCATTTTTTCATACCCTGAAGGTGTATTACCTTTACGTATACTTAAACCGCATTATTACAATCGCCGATCGGCTAGAAATATTCGTTACATCACATGAACCGTAACAAATAGTCGCCTTGACATTTGTCGGCACACGAGCGCAAGGCAAATGTGACACAGACTTGCACGACAAATGTCTCTTTATTACCAATTATCCAAATCAGTGCTGTCATCTGTCAAGTTTAAGTGATTATGTCTCGGTTGCCAACGATAAATTAATTTATTAATAACAGTTTTAATTTTTAACAGCGAATACGTTAAATTATTTCGTTATTTCTTTTTTATTCAATAGCGGACAACGGAGCAGGGTTTCGTATATGGTAAGATAACACCGCAGCCCATGATCAACCGTGCCATAGTACGCACACTGCTTGGGTTGTCGGCTTTTTACGAATCCAATATCCTCACTCACCTGCTAAACGCGTTACAAGCACCGTTTCGGGCTGAGTATTCAGTGAGTCCATGGTATCATTTCGGACGAGCCGGCCCAATTTGTACTTCAGCATATGCTTCATTATGGCTCTCCCTCGGGTGCTACAGTATTATAACAGTCGCCAGGCCACTGTCAAGCCATTCCAGAGACCGAATAAGTTATAATTATCCGGACCGGGATTTGAACCCAATACATCTCGCTGTGCCGTGGCTGCGATAGAGAGGGGTGGGGATTGAGGTCCTTTTATTGACGGTCCCTATGTGGTATTTTTTTGAACTCAAGTAACAAAATGAATTAAAATGAACGTCATTCTACATCCTAATGTGATCTGTCAGAACTCATCCTAGTTTTGACAGTTACTCTGTAGACGTTCGTGTTTAACGAAGTTACAAAAGCAGCTAAAAGCCAAGATTGAACTCAGGTATCGGTATGATATAAACATTGATGAGCGAGATGCATTTGAACGAGTTTATAATTAAGAACGAATTTAAATTCATTAAAAATCGTTAAGTCTCGAGACGATATGATATGAAGCCTCGATAAATTTCACTGAATTATACGCGATAAAGGGATTTAAATGCCTTTAGATTATTTGTAATCTTTAAAGTATTCAAACTCGTGTTCTACCCATTTTGACGAGTTTGATTGAGTTTGATTCGTTAAGATGGTTTCTGAAGAGTTATTTGGATTAGTATCTGAAGATGAATCTCATCAGCTAACGTCGAGGAAGAATACAAAGTTTTATCCGTATAACCACAATTATCCGTCGTTCCACAACTAAGTGTTTTTACCACCATTACTGTGGGGAATCAGCTGCAGAGGTTATTCCAAACAAATACGATTTGGGAAAGTAAAGAGAATACCTTTCGCTAAAAGGAACAGGAAGGCAACAGGAGCTAAAAGTGTCCATGGGCGATTACTTATCCTACGTGAGCATCCTGGCCGTTTGTCTGTCGTTATATAAAACTTTAAAAACAAAACAAACAATTTTTAAGGAATTTTTCATTAAGTCTGTAAAAGTATTCCTAAACTTTAAACCTTTAAAGGGCGCCTCTGCCGACGCAGAGGGTGGCTGTGTTTGTGTGGTATAGCTGACAACGAAGTCGGCCCAATCAGTGCGTTAGGATATGCTTCAGTGTCTCTGTCCCACGGGTGGGACAGTGTTAAGACATTCGTCTGGTAACTGTCAAGCCCTTCCAAAGATCGAATAAAGTTCTTGTTCGGATCGGAATTCGAACCTGATACATCTCGCTGCCTGGTAGCCCACTTAGTTATGAGGCTCTAAAGAGTACACGTCAATTATTGTCGGTATAATATAATTTGTATACAAGTGACATTAAAGCTTACACAGAAATTATTGGCGCAAAAAATGGTTTAATGACTTTTTGAAAGAGGTCAATGATGACACCTGTACATGTTGTTCAACGACTGTCATTATAATCATGGATTTGATTGGATTGTTTGTTTAGGCAAACAATTGTTTGAAAAATATTAAGCTTAATTTCAGAAATAAGTGACTCGAAATATTCTTTTTGTGTTTTTTTTATTCCATAGCGGACAACGGAGCAGGTCTCCTATATGGTAAGAGAACACTACCGCTTATGAACAACCGCGCAATAGTACGTGCATTGGTTGTGTTGCCGGCTTTTTACGCTGCTTAAGCGGGACTTTTAAAGGTCTCCGACATCCACATTCACTGCGAAACTCAGTACAAGTACCGTTTCACGATGAGTATTCTGTGAGCCTATCTTGTTTTTGTTGAAACGTAATATTTAAAAGATTTAATATATGAATTAATATGAACAATATTGTTTTTCTAATTATAGAAGCGAAGCGTGTAATTCGAACTCCTTGATATAACATTTATTAGAACATTTATTGTGGCCATTTCATAGTTCAATAAATTAGAATAAATTACGAATCAATTAAATACGAATTCTCAACAGCAATCTAGTTGTATATGTGATATATTTCTAGAGTTTATAGAACTAGAAAGTTAGTCTAAAATATAAATTTTACATATAAACTGCTAAAATCGGCTCAGGCCGGCCACGCATCCGTGGCTCTGCTTTGTCTTAAGTACGTTGCATGTGTACCTATAGATTTTATTAAAAAAAAATTGCTTTTCTGTCAAGATATTATTTTATTTATACGAGTATATTTTAATTATGTTTTAATTATATTGTAAGTCCGCGGCTCAGGCGGCCCTGGGGCCGTCCATAGGCAGACTGCTTGCAAAATGTGAGCCTCCTCCTCCAATTTAAAAAAAATGCTTGGATCTTCGAATTATAAATAGTTTTTATGTGGATGCTTTTCAGAGAATCTATATTTCTAAATAAATATTTAAAATTCCCTTTATGTACCTAACGTAAAAAGTAACATACTCTTTACGAATACCTATATAGATGTAAAGAAGAATATTCCAATAAAGAATAATGTAATAAGAATAAGAATAATAGAAAAGAAGAAATATACCAACTCATGGTTAGTAGACTGTTATGATAGAAATCGGATTGGTACCTTTTATGGTCTCTTGTAAGCCATGTTTTATTGCAGTTTAATAGACCAATCGCATTTCCCGGAATGCGGAAATAAAGGATTCCATATTTATTTAATACCCAGAATATTATTTACGCAAGAGGCTTGAACGGTCTTAAAAACTACCGCGATGTCATTTTACCCGTATTCGAACCCAGGACAAATAAAACTTATATTTGTATTGCCTACATTAGTTACATACTTGATCCCTTCAAAGATTATCTGTTAAAATCTTTTCGAACTAAGATACATGGTAATTAAATAATTCACAATAAAACTATAAATTGAGACTATGATTATGTATTTTCCCATAGGTGAGCCATTCTGAAGCATATGCTGGCGCACTAATTGAGCCGGCTCGTCCGAAGCTCCGGGCTCACAGATTTCTCAGCTGTACTTGTTGTTAAACAGTATGTGTACAGTGTTTCGCTGAGTGTAAGAGGATATCGAAAGCCTTTGAAATTCTATCGTTTAAGCGGCGTTAAAATTGGCAACACAACTAAAACCAAGATTGAGGCATGGTTTTCTTTTACCAAAAAGGAGACCCGTTTGTCGTAGCTGTTCCCCGCTACACCATAAACAATAATAATAACTTGATTATCTTTCAATTTGTATGAAACGAGTGTGCAAAATGTTACTAAAATCGCTTCTCCAGTTTAAGATTTCATTGCAGACAAACACGTATTTTCTGTATATTATGTGGAAAACATGACAGTGGTCGGGCGAGGCAATGTTATTACCAGTATATTTAGTAATAATACGTAAGACTTTCTAATGCTAATTTCAAACTTAGCCATGCATAAAGGTGCGAAAAACACGGCCAGAACACTGTTAGAATTTGTCATTACGTTGTCTTTTTATGACGTGACACAGAAAATGTTGCATCAAACATGCAACATGCATATTTCCTAACAGTTTTATGAATGAAATCGCACATTCGACTTGTATGGGCTCGGCTAACCTAGAAGCGAGGTGACAACTCACACCACAGTGTATATTTGCTACATTCTCGGCCAAGCTCCTCCGAAGTGATAGCCGGCCTCACAGAATACCTCAGAAATTAATCCGGAGAAACCGGCAATACAATAATATAATCGGGAATAGAAAACGTTCGCTATATAATAAAAATTGATTATAATGCATTTTTATATCATCATCATCAGCCTATCAAGTCCACTGCTGGACATAGGCCTCCCCCAAAGACGCCCACCACTTGCGATCTTGAGCGATCTGGATGCAGCGGTTGCCCGCGACCTTCACCAGATCGTCTTTCCATAGCGTAGTGGGACGTCCCACTCTGCATTTTCCGGTACGCGGTCGCCACTCGAGAACCTTTCTTTCCCAGACCATTTTTGTATATATGGTCTTTCAAATAGAGTGGACTCTTTCAAATAGTATGACTACAATACCACCTAGGAACGTCCTTAAAATAAAGATTGTACACCGAGATGTGATAAAAATCAAGAAACTCAGGTGAGATTTTCTGAATAATTTACATTAACATTAGTAGGTAGTATTGCGTAAAACTCTTGTCCTTTGTTGAATGCAATATATTTATCTTAATATAAGATTTACATTTATATATTGCACATAAATTACATATATAATAAATATAATGTAATAAAAAAATTTATGTAATTATATATGTATATGTATACATTTATTCTATGCATTGATGTATAATTTGCTGAAATGATGTTCATATGTGTAAAAAGTTTTATCTTCAAAAAACTAGTGGTTGTAAATTAAAAACGAAATTCTGTTGCTCTAAAAAAGAAACAACATTAAAAGTGTTTATTTTACGTAGTTTTATACGTGTTATACTTTACAGAAATTATAAATTTAATAAATTTTATTTGTGTCGTGTACACAAAACAGAAACTAAAACAACTTATTAAAAAAATATATAAACTTTTTATACATATATATATATATTATAAACATCATAGCATTGGCTAGTTGGGTTTTCAAGTTAGATACTTCTCACTGCCAGTAAATACCACTGTGGTATCACGGAAGGTTTCGAAGGCTTCCGCGGTGCGGAGGGAAGGGGGTTTGCGCAAGCGCCGGTGAATGGAAGCGGTGTGGGCGAGCGTTTTTATCAATGGAAGGTACATGGCACGTGTCACGGCCAAAGCGATGATATCAATGCCGTGCTATTTTGACCCCCGAATGGTGTTCCTAGCTCTAAAAAAACTCTGTCTATGGTAATGTTCATAAATGTATTGTGGCTACTATATTCGGTTTTTTTAAATTATTTATTTTCTATATGATTACATAATCAATTTGTAGTGGGTGTGATTTATGTCTTATTTTGTTGTTGAGGTCAAAAAAGTTTACTTATAACTAAGTTTATGTCGTTTCCAAATCTAAACGACTTGGGGACCCTTAAAAAAAAGCGTATCTGTCCCTTAAGGACAGGCAACGCACCGGCGGCTCTGCAATGGGTAAGGATGTCCATGGGCGCAGGACCGCTTATCCGAGTTGAGCTTCCAACTGGTTTGCAAATGATTCCATACCAAAATATACATATTGCCATAATGCTATTGAAATTTTACGAAAATACATAAAATCTGACATAAGCTGTCATTACGTAATATTCAAGTTGAGAGGAAAATATTAATTGCTCTCGACGCCTCCATACAGCCTTCGGACGAGTTTGTGTATGAAGCCTTTTTTGTTAATATTCATCTGAATTGTTTATACCAGCTTTATGAATTAAGAACTCCTTGTTGGGATATCGGTTGCCAAATTCGAATGAAATTTGGCATTTATTTGCAAGGGCCTCCAAATAAATTATAGTCAGAATAATGTGAGGTATTAAAAATATCTAGGTTAAAGTAATATTTTTTTTAATTATTGTTATAACTTATTGTATTTTTTTTCGGTTACTATTTAAAAGAGGTTTATTTTATCATACAGTGACAACGTGATAAACAAGTCCCTGTGATGGTAAGATGTCCGCTACAGACAGCTGCGTAACAAACCGCAATTTGGTTGTGTTGCCGGTTTTTTACACCGCTGTAGCAGTATAATTTAGTTGATGTTAAATGTTCACACAGTCACCAATACACAGTATGATTGTTTCATGCTGGTGTTTTAATGAAACAACGGAGTAGGCAGGTCTTTTATATGAGAACACTGCCGCCCATGCACAACCACACCACAGTCCACGCTTGGTTGTGTTGTCAGCTTTTTTACGCCACTTAAGCGGCATTTTGGAGGGCCTCCGATATCTGCACAGTAGAAGCACTGTTTCAAGTACAGCTACCAATTCGCGTAAAATATTCTGTGAGCCCGTGGTGTCACTTCGGACGAGCCGGCCCAATCGGTCAGCATATGCTTCAGCATAGCTCTCAATCAAGAAGGTTCGGTGAGCTTGTGTTATATCTCTGAGCTAGCCTAATTAGTGCGAAATGCTTCTCCCATGAGTGTGAACCCTTGGGAGAAGCATTTCTGATTTGATTGGCATCCTTATTGGTTTTCTATAGATAATAAGTGTGTAAAATAGTTAAATAATACAAAGATATATAAAATTAAATACTAAGAAATTGTTTCACAGTATTTCTATAAACATATGTTCAATATTGCTTAGATTTAAAATCATAAATGAACGATAAATCAATTTGAAAGATTACACAATAAATTACGACCACAATTTGAGCAAATAACCAAATATTGTCTTCCACCTACATAGCGTTTGATCGGTCGAATCTTCCATAACATCTAAACGGATAATCTTTGATTTATGCGAAAGATCGCAATCGTACCAGACTCGGAGTCAAAGGCAACGTTTCCTTCCGGGCGCCCACGCCCGCCCACGCGCCTTACACTAATGATACTCATATACTAAACATAATATCTGTGAATTTCGTAAATTCAAGTATAGTTTAAGAGCCACATAGCTAAGTAGTTTAATAGGTCCACCATGAAGCGAGAGGTGTCGAGGTCAAATCCCGGACCAGACAATTATAAATTATAATTTAATTTGTAATTTATTCGGTCTCTTGACAGTGGCCGGGCGAGTGTCTTAATACTGTCACACCCGTAAGAGAGCCATGCTAAAGCATATACGGAACCACTTATTGAGCCGGCTCATCCAATGTAATACCACGGCCTCGCAGAATACTTAGCGTGAAATAGTAGTTGTACTTCAAACGGTACCTCTACTGTGTTTTGCTGAGTGAGTGAGAATATCGGAAGTCCTTGAAGTTATAAATCTGAAAAGGCGTAAAACTCCATCAACACAACCATTTTGTTGTCCATTGGTGGCGGAGATTTACCATCGACGAGACACGCCTGCCATGGTGTCTGTTAAATTTAAAAAAAAATATAAGCGATTTTGTTGCCAAATTCGTGATTTAATTAAAAATATGAAAGATGATCTAAACATCTTGGAATTTAATAGCTCCAGTCGCTAATATTTTAAATACATACATACAAACATTGGATAAAAAATGAATTAAACTATTATCGCATCTGGGCGTGTTGCTTTAACTTTAGTATTTAATACGTTTATAAATATATTGGATGTAAAATTATTAGATACTTTATTAAATAAAAATTGTATATATTACATAATATATACCTTGATGTTTGTCGTTTCACAAATTAGCGTTTTTTAGGCTCTATAAATTATGAAAATTCAGCCGAATTCGCTAATAACAAAAACATTAATATCTCGAAGCATCTCCATTGACAGAACGGTGCCCATTAACATCTCATCTGAATTGTTGAGCCTCAACCGAATTCTTTGTCGTATCGAAACTTGTATTTTTATCACAGGAAGCTAGAGAATCGTAGACAGCCCAACAATTATAGAGCACGTGATGATTTTATGAATATGTTTGTTATTTTTAGTGTTTTTCAATTAAATAAAGGCTTAATTGCGTTTCTCTGTATAACCAAATAAACTACATTTCAAGCCTAAGGGCTTTATTTATTATTATTTCTTTATTTTTACTATTAGGGTTAATTAATTAAGACTAGAAGAAAGCTATAAATTAAGAAGAAAGCTATTATTATGTGTACAATATAAATTACTAATTCCTAAAATAATTCTTTTCTATTATAACAATATAATGACATCTTGTCAAGTGTTGACATTTAGGCTTTGGCTATGCCAGATAAGGAAAACAGTCTTATTTAATAACGAGGCCACGATTTTCTTTATATATATATAATGATACTTATTTAAGACAAAAATCAGAAATCTGAAATTTGACCGATGTCTAGAAATAACTATATAAACTAGCTTCCTCCAGTGGTATTTCCAAACCAATACGTTGTAAAAAAAAGCGTACCTATAGCTTAAAGGCCGACATCCCACTTGCGGCACAGCAAAGGCTATGGGTGTCCATGGACGGGGGTTCGCTTATCCTAGCTGCACCTCCTGCTACTGCCACCCTTTATATGAAAAAAACTTTTTGTTTTGTCCATCAAGCGTTTTAATTTCTTTTTCTCATCCGTAGGACAGCAATGCTCGTCCGAAGTGATACCACGGACTCACAGAACACTCAGCCTGAAACGATACTTGTACTGTTTCGCTGAGTGAGTGAGGATATCGGCGTCCCTTAAAAGTGACGGTTGAATGGCGTAAAAAGCCGGCAACACAACCAATGCACGAACTTTGGAGCAATCATCCATGGGTGGCTGCGTTCTCTTACCATACAGGAAACGCACCTGCTCCATTATCCGCTATACTTTAAAAATTATAATCCCAAACCCATTTAAATTATATCATCATATACGCCATGAGCACGCTTTCTACAGCGTAAAGCTCCAAGCCGAAGACCGGTTTGGCATGCGCGCGCGCCGGAAACTCAGCTAGATGCGTTCTTCAAAATTCTTGTATTTAATCAAAGCTCAGTTAACGGTACCAGTCTTAACGAGGCGACTATGTTAATTTATAATTGATGGCCGATGTCATGTCTCACTTTGATAGCTATGAAACCCGAGCTGAATAATTAAAATCTCTATTTGATTAGAGCGATTCGACAATTTTTAGCTCTAATTCAAAGATTTTGTACGTGGAAAATTATTTAATTGTAATATACAGAAGTTTTTTTAGTTATTACCTACTTTACTACGTAAAAAGTCAGCAACACAACCATTGCGGGGATTAGCTCGGTTGTTGATATGAAGCTTTGGTCTTTTGTCATGGAGTAGACCCGTCTGTGCCGTCTGCTATAATACCATTTACAAACAAAAATAATATCATATATTTTCTAAAGTCCTATTATGAAATGCTACGCTTTAACCCGTTAAATATTGTTGTAATATCTTTATTAATCAATTAAAATTATATCAAAGAAAACTGGCTAAATGTTCACTGTAAGAATAAATATTGTAAATTTCTTAAGAATTTCAAATATGTAATTACTATAAAAAAAACGGTCAAGGATTTTTAAATACGTATTTAATTACGAAATAATATTATTGAAATAATTTCCAATTTCTTCCAAGCACTAAGAATATCCTGAACTAAAAAAATTCAATATGGAACTTCGAAATTAATATTTTTTTTAATCTATACCGGACATATAGCTGGTGGGTCGCATATGGTAAGAGAACACCGCCGCTCATAAACAACCGCGCCACAGTCCGCGCATTGGTTGTGTTGCCGGCTTTTTACGCCGCCCAAGCGGCTATTTTAAGGGCCTCTGATATCCTCACTCACTCTGCGAAACACAGTACAAGTACCGTTTCATTTCGGACGTGATACGTGGTATCACTTTGTACGAGCCGGTACAATTAGTGTATACGCATGTGCTTCAGCATTGCTCTCCCACGGGTGCAACAGAGCCTTGCCCTTCCAGAGACCAAATAAATTATAAAATTAAATGATAATTATCTGGACCGGGATTCGGACGCGATACCTCTCCCTTCATGGTTCACTTTTAAAATCATTTAGCTACGAAATCTTGGAAAAACAATTCTTTAGCTTTATTAAATTAATATCAGCCTCCATTGGAGATAATTAGCCATCAAATGACGATCGAGTGGCAGAAGTAAAGGCTTAAGAAAATATAATAAATTATAATGCGTGGGTCTTGTCGCGTGCGCACTCCTACGCTCAAAAGTTATGCCCGTACTGACAAATCACTTGCTTTTCATACAGACCGACATAAAGTATTATACATTGTTTTAATGGTTGTTTATATACCAATTAATCATATTATAGTATATATATCGCAGTCATCTGGTTGGAACCGCTATTTTATCGAATGACTAGCGCGTTCATTGAATGACGACACTAAATTGAATGACGAGGCCGAACGTTGATTGAACATATAGCATTTTTTGTAGCATATTGGTTTGTAGCATAGCCCTTTAAACAGAACGGACGTAAAATCGGCCAAGTGATTTTAATATTTTTCCCACCGCGGTGTTAGTAGTCACCGAAACAAATACGGCGTCTATTATCGCGCGTATTTCTTGATTAATTTTACTTTAAAGTGACCTTTTCGTAATAAAATAGTGTGACAGTAGATATTTAACTATTCCTAACCTAACCTAATATATTACGGCCTTATATCTCATTCAACGACTACGCTAAATGACATTCAGTCAAGACGTTAAACATCACATTCAACATCTTGACGAGTTGTCCTTTCATCATTCAACTAAATGTCATCATTTAATGAACGCGATTGTCATTCGATCAAATAGCGCATCCAACCAGACTGCGACATTTACATGTTTAAAGATCTTTCCTGTGGTACTAATGGTGGTAAAATGAATAATCCGGCAAATTAATAGTGTTTTCCAAATGCTAGACCAAGTTCAAAACCGTCTAATTTTAGCAAGACCAAGACTTACCGTGTAAGACTTGAGCAAGAACGAGACTTAGCCTGCAAGACTCGCGCGTCTTGCAGCAAATTTTTTTGACAGCGATTTTTGGAATTTCTCATTAAACCTTTGGACATATTTTATAAATCTGGTTGGTCTTTACTATGGCTATGCTGATTCAACCTCAAAATGTTCTTATTCTGATAGGTTTTTCTTAGATTTCAGGTCAACAGGTAATTTCAAGACTTGCAAGACTCTTGCTGCAAGACTAAGACCAAGACTGGGAACGCGATACCAAGACCAAGACCAATATCAGGTGTACTGGCGCAAGACCAAGCTAAGTCTTGCATTTGGGCAACACTAGAAAAAACTAGGTAAACATTCCGCCTAAGATTTTATATTAGCAAATTCTCAATATAGTCACATTGCTCTTAGTTTATATTTTTAGTGGCAAACTATTCCCGATTACACAAAGGCACCAGAAACCGCAATAACACTCAAGGATTCTGATGACGCCAATAGTAAACACAAATGTTATAGCCTCCCGCGAGGAAAGAGCAAAAAGTTCTGTGTAGGAATCGCTGCAAAAACCACCTTCGCCAAAAACAATAGCGATCATCTTTTCGTTCAGCCTCACATCAGAGAGCCACCTTTCGACCACTAAGGCGGACCAATCTCTCGCGACGGCCAAGGTTCGTGTCTCTCTCGGGTTAAGCTATAAAGCCCTGGCTGGCCTGGCCTGGCTGAAAAAATATTCTATGGAAATACATAGTAAATGAAATAAATATCATTAGTAATGGATATATATTTACAAATATATACATTCCTAAATGCTTTAGATTTTATTTCTTTTCTTATAAAGCTATCATCTTTTATGGAAATTGTTATTGCTTAAAGACCAAAGTGAATTTTAGAGAAATATATTTAGATATTGTTAAGCCTGCCATCTAGAATTGCACTCTGAACTGCGTTCCAGCGACTGGCCCACAGAGGTTCTTGCCTCGCAGCCAGTTAGCTAAAGTGAACCGGCTTCTACTAGACGGCACTGGTGGAAGGAAATTGTTCCCATCAGATTGTTCATACAACAAAGACATGTAACGATGTGGACCAGTACCACGAGGTGGTGTTGGGGGCTTAAAACCTGTAAGAAAGAAACCTTCAAAAAGCTGTAAAAATTATATTTAATTATAATTATAGTCGTTTTCGTAAAATAATCCGTATTTATTTTTTTAATAAGTTTCTTGTACAGTCCGTTTAATATAAGTTGTCCCCTGAATTAATTTTGGTACTATTGTCTTGTCCACATAATTAATATTGTACCAACATAAAGTCAGGAGTCATCAAACAACTTATAGTGAACGGACTGTAAGTTGCCTCTAAGAACAGACGGTTATATTTTTATTATTTAATAACTGATTTGAAATTTACTAATGAAACTAATGAACAAAATTATAGTGAAGAGAATTATTCTTTTAGTATTATATTTCTTTTTGTACAAAAAAATATTTTAATTCGATTTATTAAAGATTAATAATTTATGTGTACATTATAAATCAATAATTTCTAAAATAATTCCTTTCTAATAAAACAAATAAAATAGTCAGAGTGAAACGGTACTTTTACTGTGTTTCGCAGAGTGAGTGAGGATATCGGAGGCCCTTAAAAGGGCCCCATAAGAGACGTAAAAAGCCGGCAACACAACCGATGCACGTACTGTGACGCGGTTGTTCATTGGCGGCGGTGTTCTCTTACCATATTAAACAAAACCACCATATTAAAGAAAACATATTTAATAAGGAGTCCAAGGTTTTCTTCATACATTTGTATCTTTTATTTAATTTCATTAAATTAAAGCTTAGAAATTTCGACCACATTAGAGAAGAAAAGGAAATAGTTGTATGGATAAGTGAAAGATACAGTATAGAAATTACCTCTGTAGTCTATTCCCACAGTTTTAACACTTTCCTTGCCTTTTAAGGCAAGTCCCTGTAAAAATTAATCATAGTTTATTTCTTAAACTTATTTCGTAAATAATTCAAATTTCTGGATATAAATTTATAAACTTACCGGTATATTAGATTTCAACATGTGTAAATAAAATTCACCATCTAACTGCGGAGGGGCGTCAGGGTCTACCACGAGAATGGTGTAGAATTTTTTCTGTCAATTTATTTTATATTAGCTAAGGCAACATTACATATTTTTTGAATTGTCTTTATTATTTGAATTTGGCCTTCATATATGTTATTTAAGTAAATTTTATTACTAAGCTTCGGAGAACGTCATATTTATGTGAGTCACAAAAATCATGTTTACAGTTATAGAACTGTTTGTATTGGATGATTAATTTCTCGATTTTTTTGTATTTTCTCTTAATTTTATTTACAATTACTTTACAGTCAAACTTGACCGAAACAATTCAACCATTTTTGAGTTTTAACGAGATGGACGATCCGCAATTCATAAACGAGTTATTATATTTAGTTGTGTTAATAATAAACTTATAAAGAAAGAGATATAGGTACATATAAACTCATCAATTATACATACCGAATCAGCTAGTAAATATTGAAACAACGGTTCTTCGAGGAAAACCTGCTTTGGTAGCAAAACATCGCAGTTGTGGTCGTTGACCATAGTGCCTCCAACACTAGTAATATTTAATCCAGTGAGGTGGTCGCAGCCTTCCAGCAAATTCTTAACATCCACCACAGTACATTGTTGTTGAGCTGCTAATACGCATCTTACTATTAAAGTTATTACTAGTAAAATCATTCTTTACTGATTCAATGGTAGTTGTTAACTAATCACTGTATGGCATGTGTTATGGTTTCGCGTAACAGTTGACAAAACAATTTCACGTTGTATATCAAATTTGTAAATACCCTTTGTGGTAAAGTACTATTCTTCTAAGATAAGAATAATTATTCCACTAGCATAATATTGATGCTGAATTGTAGTAGAATTATATCTATTAGCGCAGGATCCTCAGAACTGTTTTGGTTGGGTATGACATCAGCATACCTGCATAGGTGACATCACTATTATTGTTTTCTTGTTGGTACATTCATCATTGAAAGAAAACTTCAAAAGTTCTTCCATTTTCGTTTATTCGTAATACAGCGTAATGACTCCTAAAGAAGTCTTTAACATCTATCGGTTCAAGCTAGACTGATGCGTAGTTTTTTTAACGCTGTTTGCTGCCGGCCATACAAATTCACGACGAGTTATAGGCTCGCCATGAGTTTGTATTAAAACCACGACTAGCGTAAGGCCATCTCCTTCGAGAGACGAACCTCGGCTTGGGCCGTCGGGGAGTCAGGAGCAGCCGGTGGGAAGCTCACAGGGGTGAGACTGACGACTTAGCTAGGTCCTCGTCTTCGTATCCGGCGGAGGTGCGGCACCATTAGTGGTTCCACGGCTTGCTATAGCGCGACCGCAGGTGCGCGTGATTCATGTTTATAACTGGTCGCGCCGATATATCATATATCGGATTGATTTTTGACTTTGAAAGTCGAAAACAATGATAGGCATATAAGATATATTTTTTAATGGTATTGCGGTAACGAAGCAGACGGGTCTTCTGTATGGTAAGAGAACACCGTGTCACAGTCCACGCAGTGGTTGTATTGTCCATATTTTTACGACATTTAAGCGGCATTTTTAAGCGCTTATAGGAAGTAATATATCCTAAGAGAGAGGATATATCCTCATTCACTCAATGAAACACAGTAGAAGCACTATTTTAAGTACAACTACCATAACACGTTGAGTATTCTGTGAATATGATATTAATTATCAAACAAAATTTTTAGTCTGTGTTCGGTTAGAAAATGCATTGTCTTATGTGTCATTTGAATTATTATAAGCAAAATAACAAAACATTGTACACGTCAAAGTTCAAAAGCAAATGACAACCAAGGCGAAAGTACGAAACAAAACATCACAAATCAAATTAAAAATTTTAATATATTTATCGTTGTAATAATTTAGTTGTTTCTAGTATAAACTAGAAATTAATGTAAATATTATCTAATACTCATAATGTAATGTACTGTATGTACATGTTTATAAGTGGAGGTAATTATCGAACCCTAGAAAGACAATGGAAATTTAAAAAACTTCGCATCAATCATAAATAAAAAATACCAATAGAAACAACGAAACAATGGAAACACATCCATTAAATAGAGTAAGTTTTGCTATTATATAATTATATATTTATTTGAACCATTCAACATGATATAACAATATTTCTACAAATTTATTTACTACATATTTATAAATTTGTTTTCTAGGCCCATCAACAACATCGAAGAGCTGAAGCTCATTTAAAAAATCATAGGTATGATGAAGCCATGCAATGCCATCATAATGCTGCTGAACTACTTTTAGATGCAATGAAATCTACATCTTCTACAGTAGCCTTAGAATCAATTACTTTACAGCATAGTTATCATCTTAAACAAAAAGATCTAATACAGACTAAAAAAGAACAATATAAAAGGATCAAAAAAGCTATTGATATCTATAAAAACATGAGCAAAAATCCTCAAATAACTGACCCTGTTGGTGAACCAGCAAACATTCAAGTAGCAATTTACAAGACTATCAACGAATCAGAATCTTTACTTCATGGACTATTTACTACTGAAGAGATTAATGAGATAAATAATTTAGTCAGTTTAAGTGGTAAAAAGACAGAGAAATCACAAAAAGATGTTATTGAAGAGCTCCAAACTCTTAATCACAATTTACATTCATTAGTTGAGCAATTGGTCCTGCAAGTTGAAGTATTGAAAGATGAAAATATGACTTTAAAAGAGAGAGTCAATTTTCTCGAAAAGGAAAGGTTGAAGTATTTAAATATTTCTCAAGAAGGTGAAATTGAATTTAATGAAGTACCTAGAGACAATTAAAATATATTCACACATTATCTTGGAGTTAGCAGAAAAATTATTATTCTTTTTTCCATACACTTAATACAATTAATGCATGGATATTTTTTGTAATCATTATTACTTAAATTAAATTTACAATAATTGTGTGTATTAAGTTTGAACAAGTTCCTCTGTGTTGTTTTTACACAAATATATTTATTTGATCAGCAATATTTGAGTTATTTTTAAGGTTTGATTAATTAAGCAGTAAAAGGTATATTCAATTACCTTCAATTAATACTATAATCTATTGACCCTTGATGGACTTGCATCACTGTGCACAGTTTCAAGAGTCTGCTTCTAACATCAGAGTTGTCAGATTTTTCCTTTTGATAAATAATTAGTAATTAATACTGATAGAAGCTTCAAATATATATATTTTATATAAAGCTGTTTTTATCAATTTGAGTGCATTTTTAAGTCATTTTGTGCGGCACACCAAGAGTGGATTCAACTGCTCGTAGAGATATTTCCAAATTGCCTTGAAGACCTCCAAAAAAGACCATACCTATCCCTAAATATGTCCCAAAGGCCTTTTGTGGTAGGTTGAGATTATGGACAGATATCTGCTTATCCTAGATGAGCCTCCTGCTCATTCGCCTCCCAATTATTATTAAAGTAGTTCGAAGTAGATGTAAATAAAAGATGATATTTGACATACTTTTGTATTATATACTGGTTTTACATAAAAATAAAATATTATTCCTTAACTTGTATTGTAAAAATAACTTTTCAAACTAAATCTAATTCTAGCCTTATCCTATAGAATGTACACATTAACAATTAACTATAAATAAGTAATGATAACAATTTTTTGGTAACAAAAATATACAAATTTTGCAATAAAGTATAGAATTCAATATTTAATTTTGATTAATTCTCAGATCTTTTTGGAACACTGTTTATTAGAGACGTTCATTACAATTTATTTTAAAATATATATAAAAATTATTAATTCCAACAAGGATATAAATCGGACACCTAACATAAAATAATAAATTTCTTAAGCAGAAATTACTAAACAAAACTTTTACATTCCTTCTAGCAAAAAATAAGTGGTGCCTATAGAAAACCATAAAAATTATTACTTTGGAATGGCACAGACATGAAATACCAACCGTAAATAATCTCACAACCTCTATCATTTTATGAGATTAGGCATTCTAAGACAACAAGAGTCAAATTTTTCTAATAAATTTTTGCACATTTTAGACGAACGAAGAAAATTTTGAATTAATTTAGACTAATACAACATTACAAATATACAAAAAAATATGTTTATTACTATATAGTCTTGACAGAGATTACTTCTATGATTATCACATTCTCTTTGATATACTATATATATATGCTAAAAGGCTTTTTATTGCTTCATCAATTAATATTTTGGAGGGAAAAAGAACTGTTAATTATGATATATAATATCCACGCTCCAAATGTATTGCTGCTTTTGTACAAGCATTTAAACTCTTTAATTTAATAATGATGTCCAAAATGGTCAAAAAATATTTGTTTCGATAGTTTCATTTTGACAATAAGCCTTATGAATAATTTTCAAAAAATCACTTCAAGATCCAATCAATTCAATCCTAAGGCATTCAAAAATTATATAAAAAAAGAAATGATTTCTGCAGACAATAATTACTGTACAATAGTAAAATAATATCGAATATCCCGCCTAAACGACCTATGGTGACATGGCGTCTGCTTGTGACGTTATGCCTCAGACGAGCTGTAACTTTTTTTTAAAAATTAATAAGGCTGTTGGCATAAAGCTTTTACAGCTTCTAGCAGGCTTTGTTATTCAACTAAAGTGCGTTTCATCAAATAGTTCTAATGGCGTCATATAGGTAGCACTGGTTGTCAAAAGGGTCAAAAAACTGAGCTGTTCCAGATTTGCACAAGTTTAACTGAGACTTCAGCCAAACATCATGCCGAAAACATTAAAAAGTGATGAAAGAATGATAGTGTTGAAAGTGAAGGACTTTAATTGTGAATGAAAACAAGCTCGGGTCGCCGCCATCACAGATAAATCAAATTACTAAAGAAAGTAATGTGGCAGCATCAACATCGGCTAAAGTGACTACACTTCGCAAAAATGGCGCACGAACTGGATGATTTTGACCTGTGTGTAAAAACAAATTACAAAATAAAGGAAAAAAAAAATATTTTTTTAAGTCATAAAATATATGAATGTTATTCTGTAAAAAACATGCTTACATTAACAAAACTGTTGCATGAAATGCAAAATGAGATAGACAGTAAAGACAGCCGCACTGTGAATAATTAATAAAAGTATGGGTTTTGAAGATAGCAAAATTATTATGAAATTAAATATTTCTAGATTAGAATCGTGTTTTGTTCTCATTGAACCTATAATATTTTTAATTTAGTTTAGTTCTTTACATTATTATTTTATAAAATGATAGGTAATATTAATGATATTAAAAGTTATGCCCATTCCTAATTAACAATGATTATAGAGGCTGAAACTCAAGATGAACACAAAGTCAAGGTAAGTACTTCTAGTAGTTAATAGGGAGGAGTCATGTTAAATTTATTTTTTTATTTCCTTGTATTTGGATAATTGCAAAAGGAGAATAGGTCAGCACTTATATCCATTGCTACCAACATAATGCCATAGGAACTGTTTGATGAAATGCACTGTATCAATATTTTGAATGTTGAACTATTGAAATTTGACCCCACAAGTTGGATTTTCTGAAGTCATTTTTACCAAATTTCACAAAATTTTCACCTTCAAAGATGAATCAATTATATATTTTTTTTATATTTGTTGTATGCATTGAAGTGACATATAAGAAATAAAATCTTACTTTTGTAATTGAATATGGTAATATATTATTTATATATAATGGAATCTCCTTTTGTGATATTAAAATCAGATATCTGTTGAAATAGCTTCTGAATTCGTCATGAAATAAAATACACGTTTTTCATGCTTTGTTAAAATTTAGTTAAATATGTCTACCAAATTGTCATATATTCCCTTGTGTTAACTTTATATCAAAAATTATTTTATAATTTATATTCGTATATCTCTGCAAAGTATGCTTAGCTATGTTGAAGATTACTTTTAAAAGCATTACTTTCATTTTATCTGAAGTAGACTATTGATTTATATAATAATATGTAGAAATGAAATTGGACAACAAAAAGATCTAATTTTTCAATAAGACAGCAATTTCTGATATAACTATGCTAGTCTACTTTTGTAGCAAGTTTAATGAAATGCGTTCAAAATATATCTTAGAAAGTAGTCAGAATGTGAGACATAGGCTTTTACGGGGTATATGGCGGTGGTGGGGGCATAGTGGACAAATCATCAAATGGGAAATACTGTTGCGCTCCCAAAACCGGTGGGGCAAACGCGGGATGAGCGGAAGGTGTATAACTGGGGCTGTATGGGGGCAAAGTTGGGACAGCCGGTGTGGGACCAACACTATGGGACTCATACCCGTCCCAGTCATCAATTAAATTCCTACGCTGCAGATCGTCATCGTTGGTGACCGGAGCACCCCAGAGATTCGCAGCAGAAGCTAGCAGTGCCGTACAACCTGGAATTATATTTTTAAGTTTAAAATCTAGGCAGGAAAACATTACACAATTTGATGAACTTATAAAAAATAACTTTTAAACAAAAATACTGCATCAATTTTGATTCAGTCGTCTAGAACATTTATTCCGAACCTATTTCTGCCACGGACCCCTAGGAATCAGAATCAGTTTTCACAATCCCCTTAATAAAATAAACAGCAAAACAATCAGATTAAGTATTTATATATATATACATATTTAGATGTTATTAACATTTATGTATATTTTTATAGTTTAGCGGACAACGGAGCAGGTGGGTTTCCTATATGGTAAGAGAACACTGCCTATGGACAACCACGCCACAATCCGCGCATTGGCTGTGTTGCCGTCTTTTTACATCGCTTAAGCGGCATTTTAAGGGCTTCCGATATCGTTACGCACTCATCGAAACACAGTAGAAGTATCGTTTCACGCCGAGTATTATGTGAGCCCGTGGTATAACTTCGGACGAGCCAGTCCAATTAGTTTGTAGGGATATTCTTCAGCATAGCTCTCCCACGGCTTCAAAACTGTATGGCCTAGAGATGACAAAGACGACCACAGGTTGAGAAACAGTATTTTAAATCAAAAATTACTCACCAGCTCCGGTTATAGTGTAAAATCCATACTCATAGTCTACTTGTATTGCGTTTGGATCGCTGTTATTCACATTTCCCAAGACAACTGTAGTGTAATAACACACTCCAACAATGGCTATCACCCAAAACACAGAAATTATGCTCGGCACTGCATTACGTCTCAGCATTTTAATCGCTCGCTTGTTCAGTGATGTTATGTTAATAAGTACACCAACACACGAACATACCAATACCATAAAGCATAGAAGTATTAATAATCTCATTAGAGATATAATCTCGGGTGTGGTGCATGGTGGAAGGCCTGTAACATAGAAATGCCTGTTTTATTATTTCGGTTAAATAAAATCATTTATAAGTATTTTATTATTATAAGTACAGAGAGAGAGTTTTGAGAACCTCGTAGCTAAGTTATAGAACTATTATGAAGCAAGAAGTACCATGTCATTATAATTTATTGTCTCTAGTAAGGCTTGACAGTGGCCAAGTGTCTTAATACTGTCATACCCGTGGGAGAGGGCTCGTCCCAAGTGATACAACGGGCTCACAGAATACTCAGCGTGAAATAGTTGTTGTATTTGAAACGGTGCCTCTACTGCGTTTCGCTGAGGGAGTGACGATATCGGAAGGCCTTAAAAATGCCGCTTAAGTGGGGTAAAAAATCGGCAACACATCCAATGCGCGGACTGTGGCGAGGTTGTTCATAGACGACGCTGTCTTCTTATCATATGAGACCCACCTGCTCCATCCAAATTAGGATGTCTAACCATTCCCTCTTAAATCTATCTTAAATAAACACAAGGATTTGTTTACAATTGTAAATCCAATTATACTATCCCAAAAATAGGCATTACAAATTTGAAAACAAAGCTACCTTGATTCATTATATCTAATATATTAAGCCTAATTTATATTTATATCAATATCCTGTATTTAAGGAAATTCATCAATTTGAACCTAGGAAATGTTCTTTTAATTATTAATTATTTTAATAGTGTAATTAAAACATATATGATATATATTTTTCCTATTCTTATCAAGTAATTAGCAATAATGCCATACAATGAACACAGAACTATTTAAATATTATAGAAGTCATAAATATGCAAATACTTTTAAAAAGATAAAAAATAATGAACTGCTCAATTAATTGTATTATGGGTTTTGTGAAATTCAAATGGTAAAAACACACCATTAAAATCTGATCCCGACATAATATTGAAATGCCCGTAAATATCTGCATTCTGATGAAAAGATATTTCTGTTTCATCGCTTTGATCAAAAGTGAAGAACTGTGACAACGAGAGGCTTTCAATGCAATGTAGTCCTTTGATTCTGAACCAACTCGGCTGAACTAATGCAGCACATGTCAGTAGAAATGTACTTAAATTGAAGAAAGCCGCTATTTTGTTTAACTCCTTGTCTCTGAATGGAAATGAGATCTTTAGCCCTGAAACAACAATTGTATTTAGTATATAGTAAAACAACAAGCAAACAGGCATACAGTAAAATCATAAGAATCTATTTTTTTTCATCAAAGATTAAAAAACAGTCTCCAATAAATTTAAAAGCATAATATGTTATTTCAAATCACTGATAGTAACAAAATGAAATATTTGTATATATTGTCTTGGTTTTAAAGATTTCTAATCACCAAATAGGACATTAATTATTTATTTAATTCATATGAAAGTTATGATCATCATTTCAGCCGTAAGACCTTCACTGCTGAACATAGGCCTCCCCTTGAAAGTTATAGCATTCTTTTATAATATATTAGTTACTAGAAACATTTATGTTTGTAGTACAACCATCAGCCTTTTACTGGTGAAATTTATACAATTACCTATCATCTATAGAAGATAAGACATTAGCAGTTTCATGATACAAGCAAATATTGAAATCGTTCTGCAAACTTGTGATCTAATTACTATGACATCATTAGAAACTCTAGTTTTTATATTGTAATGATTATACAACTATTTATAGAATTTAATCCCCAGCAGTGAAACTTGTGGGTGAGCACTTTATATGTACATAACATAACTACGTATATTTCTAGTGTAAGTATGTTATTTATATATATTGTTTTTTTAATTTGCTGTTTGATGTAGCAATGGCAACGAAAACAGTGAATATCTACACAGTCATTGTCGTTTAGGAATGAAAATACGAGGTAGAAGTATTTACACGTATTATACAACAGTGATGCTAAGTACATACATAATAAAACGAAATTAGTTCTAACAAGGTACAAAATAAAGTCGTATTACCTCTAATACAATCCAAGCAACCCATGACGATCTCACCATGAGAACTGTTTACCAAGTACACTTTTCGTTATTCAATCCTCAATTGAAATAATAAGCATTAATAGTCAAATTAAATTCAAACTTAGAGAAAAATATTATGTACATAAGCCCACAAAATGTCGAAGGACGAAAACTCACTGAGGAAAATAATTTAAAACTTAAAATAAACTTCAGAAATTACAATTCAAACATCAAACTTCAAAGAGTAAACTATAAATGATAGTTTACTTTTGAAGTTTTGTATTTGTCAATTTTGAGTAGCAATTTATTTATCGCTTTTATTTATAATTATTAATAAAATTATGTGATTAATAAAAAAAGGAAAATCACTTTAGACTCATTAAAATCAAATTAAAATAAAATTTGTTTTCAACGTAGTATAGAACTCAGAATAAATTTTATACTCTGTATTGTGTTGGCATCCACAGCAAGGGTTGCCAGGTCACCAAACCAAATAGCCGGACAAATGAGCCAGTGTAGTAGGTAATTTAGGTAATTCTTTTTGTTTTAGTATAGTTTGTTTTAATATAAATAAGAAATCCTACAGCAGTTTTAGTAATGGTAATAGTTAGTAATATTTATTAATCAGTGAAAAATCATTGTTCATAAACAATTATCAATATCCTAAAATTCAATCGGAAAGTATGTAGAGTATGTAAGAAACAAATAATTTGTATGAGACAAATAAATTTTATCACATTTTACTTATTATTATTTCTTAAAACCAAACAAAATATAAAAAAACAAACTTCTATCGTTCCATTTGAACCATAAAAATTATTATTATTTTTTGTAGGCGTACCTTCTAAATCTCATATTCTTTAAAAATGGAGTTTTAATATCCCGTCGCACGAACACTTTCCTCGTTAACTCGTTATGGAATTTAAAAAGATACGTCTTAAATATTTTCAATTGTTTACCAGTAACATATAATGGTAAGACAACACCGCCGCCCATGCGTAACCACGCCACAGTCCGCGCATTGGTTGTGTTGCCGGATTTTTACGACGCTTAAGTGTCACATTTAAGAGCCTCCGATATCCTCACACACTCTGCGAAATACAGTACCAGTACCGTTTCACGCTGAGTATTCTATATGCCCGTTTGCACATTTAACTAAATAGTACTTTAATTATACACCGAATTGCACACCTCGAAAATAACTTTTTAGAAAATATCAAATAATATAAAACATAGCACGTTGTTGCGATGCCGCCATAACTCCCAGCTGATAATCTGCGATCTAAATTAATGTTTATTTCACCGGTTCTTCTCAGTGGGCATAACTTGAAACATGTGGTAGGTGATTTTGACGCACAGTGAGCTGAATTTTTGTATTTGTTGAACAAAAATATTTCGTTTCATTTAATATCAGATAACATATAATAAATTGAATATAAATATACTGTTTCAATAGGTGCACAGTACACTCAAATGAATCATAGAATGGCATTTGACTATGCTAATTTATTCGGAGCAATTTGGCACGCCATGATTTATGTATGCATTTCCTGAATGCTAAGCGCATTATTGTCACAGTTGGGAATCTAACCTAAGTAAGATATACGCTTCAATTTTCATACTGCCAATTATATTTTGTATAATTCTTGTAATAACACTGAATTCAACGACATTTCAAAGTTATTACATCCGACGATAACTTTATATGTTTATGTCGCTCACAGATTTTATAGTATTTTGCTTATACGTTGGAGTTGAGTATTACTTATTTATCTAGATCTATTTTTTTCAATTTTTTCATTATATAAAGAATAACGAAGTACTGGTGCTTTTGTTTTGTTACTGCCTTTTTACGTCGCTTAAGCAGTATAATTTGATGGATTTCCGATATCCGCACTCATCAGCGAAACAATGACAATGCAAGTACTGTTTACGCTTGTATTCTGTGAGTACTCGGTATTAATCCGGATGAGCCGGCCCAATTACTGCGCCAACATAAGCTTTAGGCATGACTATCCAAAAGCTATTCCTATTAAAAATTATATTTTCAAATTCTTTTCTTTTTGATAAATATACAAAATATCCAAGTAAAAGCATATAATATTATAACTTAAGTTATTTTTGCAAAAACAATTTATACCTTCCATCATACTGCTCTCTAAGTAACAAATAAAAACTTTTCAGTTATTTTATAGATCAGAAAGTGATTACAAAATGCTAAGGAATGTGTTGGTCCAGGGGAATACGGATTTTGAAAATTAAAAACTGTACAATAACTTAAGATTTATTTGGATTATTATTTTATTTGTTCATAATATTAATATAAGTTTTTAATAAGTGGCCGTAAGTTCCAAGTTATTATCAAAACTTAGAGACTAACATAGTGAGTGTCGTAACAATGTCGCAGCTTTGGGAGGGCCATGCTGAAGCATATGCTGACGCATTAATCGGGCCAGCTCGTCCGAAGGGATAGTATTTAACTATGCTGTATTTTATTTAATAAGTGAGGTTGCCAGAGTCCTAATAAGTTGTATGTCTAAAGCGGGGTAAAAAGCCGGTAACACAAAATGTAAATTACAGCGATGTTGTCCTTGGGTGGCGGTGATCTGAGCACCGTCTGACCCGTTTTCCAATTTAATTAAAAATTATTGATAATATTAGAAAACAATGTTCACTCTGTTGTCTATAACTTTGTGTCTATTATCCTATAGTGCAATGTTTCCCAATCTGTGGTCTGCAGACCCCGGTGGGCCGCGGGTATATATATATATATATATATATATGTCGCCAGAGGTGACCCACTATATAAATTATACTAATATTAACTCAAAAAATTAAATATTACCTAATCTCATTTTTTGCCAATATTTTATTCAAGGGTCTGTGAGAACTGTCCTTGAATCTCTAGAACAGGGTAGGTGAACCATTATGCATCAACAAGCCGTTTTTTTAAAATGTTTAATGGGCTCAAAGATATGGCATCAAATCATCATTCATCAATTTGGAAAATAATAATAAGAAATACTATCAAAAGAGACGCGTGGCGCGCCGCCCCACCCCGCGCATCAAACACTCTGTAGCGTAGGATCACTCGGGTTTGATCCTTATAAAATACCTACTTAACCCATTTTTTCACATCTTTTATGATCGGCGACGTGCTTCTTTCTTCTTAAAATCTTTCTGTAAATTATAAAAAAACTGTTAAAGATGTTTGTTAAATGTTGTCACAGCTTGGGAATAAGGTGGTCATAACAAGCAATCTCAGAGTTAATTTTTAATAATATTTTAAACAAAAAATTACACCCACTAAGTTTATTTGGCCGGTTCTTCTCAGTGGGCTTAGCTTGGAGCCGGTGGTAGACTGATTTTGACCTTCAACGAGCTGTATTTTTGTATTTATGTTGAATAAAAATATTTCATTTCCTTTCATTGTGTCGCATGCCGTTTGTTCGCCTACCCTGCCCTAGACGTCCGTGTCTGAAATAGTTTGGGAATCGTTGCATAGTGTAAAGGGATTCTCTAGTATCGGTATTAAATTATAAATTTGATTTCATCAAAACTAAAGCTTCAATAACGGTGAAATGGCTGTGTTAGTTTAATAGTTTAAAGTCAAGAACGACGCTGTATGTTAAACAAATATGTATACAGTACTTTGCTTTCAAACAACACAGATACTATGAAAACTGGCCAACGCTTATGCAAAACTTTTTAAAAGCGTAAAAGGTGACCACACTAAGGTGTTTCAGTGAATACTGAAGGGACAGGGAATCCGTGGAAAAGTTTGTTCAAAACCCGACCGCACCTGCTAGCATTATAACTCAAAGTTCATTGCTTCAAATGTACATTTAATGAAAAAAGTTTTCGGTTACATGCTAATTGGGCCTGCTCGTTCGAAATGATAACACGGACTTACAGAATACTCAGAGTGAAACGGTACTTCTAATGTTTTTCGCTGAGTGAGGATATCGATGTCCGTAAAAAAGTCCGGTTAAGCGGGGTAAAAACCTAGTAACACAAACAATGCGTGGAGTGTGGCGTGGTTGTCCATGGGCGGCGATGTTCTCTTACCAATATAGGCGACTCAACTGTTCCGTTGTCAGCTAAACTATATAAAAAAAATGTTCGTTCACTTAAGAATAAGCCAATTGAACATAAACTCTGTAGACGTTTCAGTGAATTTAATGCTTTTAAGCTTCAAGCGAAGGCAACGGTATCCAAAGCTTAATGTTGAAAGCTTTAGAATTAATTTAGAGCGTTGTAAAGTATTTGAAATTTAACATTTTCGGAGGAACAGATTCTGCAAAAAGATTTATGGGAGTATGTTTTTTTATTGTTTTTATTTCTTTTGTCTTGTTTTAAATACTTGCTGCATTCAGAATTGTTTTATTGAAAGTCTTTGACTATTCACGTACTTTATAGACTATATACCATATTTTCCACCCGCGGGAGAGCCATTCTGAAGCATATGCGGACGCACTAATGGGCCGACACGTCCGAAGTGATTTCACTGACAGAATACTCAGCGTTAAATGGTAGTTGTATTTGAAACGGTACTTCTCTTGTGTTTCGACAACCAATGCGTGGACTGTGGCGCGGTCGTTGATAGGCGGCGGTGTTAACTTACCATATAGGAGGATCACTGGCTCCGTTGTCCGCTATACCTTTATGGTGTATGAATATCTATTTATAATCAATGTCGAAATTAGTAGTAGGTATAATAACTAATATGGCAAAAAATGCTGATTGGGTTTAGATAGGGATTCTTTAGATCTGAAATTGGAAGAAGCTTAAGGTATCAATGGATTAATTTTAATTGAAGGATCAAAGGAAATCACAGCTTTAGATGTTAATACGTGTTTGTGATAATTTCAATTGAAACAGCTAAACCTCTATGCTATGTGATATCGGTAGATGATAGATATAAACTGTCAATTTTAGCTTTGATAGTTCACAACTGTGAAAGCTCTTGTTTTAATTTTATGTTATTTTTCACTCGTAAGTCAATGGATTGATTTTGGGCAGTAGGTAAGTGAGGTGGTAAACAGTTCTGAGAATTTCATGGCTCATGGACAACCTCAACTCTTGCAGAGCTGCGGGTGCATTGCCGGCCTTTTAGATATAGGTTAAGGTGCTCTTAAGAAGGACATTCTTAAGATGTAAAAAAAAATAATATTTTTTTTGATTGTTTAAATGACATACATACAGTACAACCATGCAACATTTTTTATTATAACACAGAGAACAGGACAGGCCTCTCATGTCATGAGAATATCTCCGCCAATGAAAAATGTGCTTCTGCGGTATAATAATCAATTTCAATTCGAATAGGTTTATTATTCATTATATTCTACCTCCTTCGTATCGAATAATCTAAGCTGTCAAATTTGACAGTTACGATGTCTTGTCATCGAAGATTTTTAATCTCAAAGATCATTTTATATCCCACCGGTTATATCGCCACATAAAACCCAAAGAGTGCACGTAAAATCTCTGTCGAAATGACTACAGGTCGTTTTAGTGCGGATTTCAATTTTGTCGTCGGATATATTTTATTTATTTCTCGCCAGGCGCTGAGATCCCAACGGCTATGTTTCAAATATTTTCAGATATGAGGGAATGCGAGGGAACTTTCGTTATATTTCTGTATTTCTCTAGTCTATTGTTTTTAGTATTCTCTGTGACAGATATGTGTGAGTCAATAATTAACAATATTGTCTATTATATTATGAGGTGTATTTTTTAGAAATTTGGAGATTTAATCAAATCAGTTTGTACAAGTATGTATTTTACATTTTATATAATGGACATGTATATTTAGGTTCGTGATATGAAAATACAAAAATATTTTATATAACTTTATAAAGTATTCCAAGCTGTCAATTATAAAAAACCCTTCAGAGAACGGTTAATAGATCGACTTTCATTCGATTTTCGTCAATAAAGATCAATTTTCCTTTAACTTTGCTATAATATAAGTAAAAAAAATATTTTTATAAAGTAAATTTATGTTAGTATATAATTATGTGTTGAGTGCTTTATTACAATTTATTAATTTACAGTAAGAACTCCTTCAATAATAGCCAATCCTATATCGATTTATTATTTTCAAATATTTAAATAATTATTAGTAAATATTCAATGGCCAATTTAGGCCTAAGAATTAATATAAAAACAAAACATTTCAAATATTTCTTGTTTACCTACGAAATACTTATTTTTTATGGCATAGCGGACAACGGAGCATTTTCTATTTGTAAAAGAACACCGCCGCCCATGGAATACCGTACCACACCGTCTACGTAATGGTTGTGTTGCCGACTTTTTACGCCACTTAAACGGCATTTTTAAAGATCTCCGATATCCTTATTCACTCAGCGAAACACAGAAAATGCAACGTTTCAAGTACAACTACCATTTCTCGTTGAGTATTCTGTGAACCCGTGGTATTACTTCGGACGAGACGGCTCAATTAGTGCTTCCGCATATGCTTTAGCATGGCTCTCACAAGGGTGCGACAGTATTAAGACACTCGTCCCAGTCATAGTCAAGCTTTTCCAGAGACCGAATAAATTATAATTGTCCGGACAGGGATTCGAACCCAATACCTTTCGCTTTCAGGGTAAACTTATAAAACCTATAGCTACGAGGCTCTAAAACAAACTTTTTTCGAAACACGTGTAATTTTCCATTATTCGAGCCTTTACATAGGTATTTAATACGACATTGTTTTTGGCAAGGGTATTGTATCATCTTCACCTTGTACTTGGAAAGATTTAGATTGTCTTTTGTTCTTGTTAAGTGTCATATACAGCGACATATAAGATTAATTTTCATTTGAATTATTGCCGCTTCCTAATCGCTCACACAAAGGGACTGATCTAGTAAAATATTTGTGTCGCCTTTTCAATTCTTCGGTTTAGATACAACTTTGTGGAAAGAACGTAATTTTAAAAATTCTTAACGGAATTTGTATAACCATTAATTATTATATTTAAAACAATTCTAGTAACGGATAGGTAAATGGATCGGCGAACAGCAGAATTGTAATCTTTTTGGTGAGGCCTCAATTTTTTTAAATCTAAATCGGAAGGCAAACGAGTTTGGGTTACTGATGTATTGCCGGCTTTTAGGAATAGATACGCTCTTTTTTTGAAGGTCGCCGTTTCGTATTGGTTTCAAAATACATCTTCGGATAGCTGAATCAACAGAGGGGTGGTGGGAGGTTTTTTCCGTAATGGTTTTTATATATATACATATATTTGTAAATATTTGAGTAGTTTTGAAAAATCTTATTTACCTCTGTTCTTATTTATACAAAAAAGTATAAATGTTAAAAGATTTCAATAACAAGTTTAGTTTTTAATCTGTATTCAAATTTAAGCTTCTAAGTCCTGCTGGCATTTAGCATTTTGACATGTACCTTAGTGCTATCTGTGGTTGAACATTTGTATGAGATATTCATCTGTTTTAAAATAATTACTTTTTGTAAACAAATGGCCAATAAAATTAAAGAGTGTAACACATCATATTGCAATTGCTGCAAAAGTTTCCTAAATAACAAAATTAAACAATTAAAGATTTCCTTCCTTTGATTAAGCAACTTTATAAACAGTGGACTTGCTCAATCCGCTCTAGATCAAAGTTTAAATTGTACCTCAGACCACAATAATCCATCTACGGTGCGGATGGGTTAAAACTGCTGAAGCTTCGGCTTTACAATTACACAGAGAGCTTGAATGTATGTAATTCAAAATTTGATCAAAGACTCGTCGGGTACGTTCTTAATAATGCTATAACATATTATAGTAATGTAGGCTATTTACCGGATCCAATTATATTTTTTTATGGTATAGCGGAGAACACAGTAGGCAGGTCTTCTCTTTGGTAAGAGAACATCGCCGCCCATGGACAACCGCGCCACAGTCCGATATAAGAAAATATATGTAAAGAAATAAATTCTTTAATTTTATATTTGCCGCGCACTCACGAGCGTCGGTAAAAGCGTAATTATTTATAGTCATTCTAATGTCATTCAATAGTCAGCATGATACGTGGCATAGCACATAATATTATAATCCAGGATTGACAATGTAAACTTTAAATGTCGTTTCTCTAGTTACAAAGTTAAAAATCTAGTTATTACTTGTTGATACCTTCTAATAAAATAAATAACAAATATATCTATATAATATAATATATCTTATATATGTAAGATTCTTGTTGGAAATTAAAATGTATTCGGTGTCAATGTTTTTTGTGATGGTGTAATTTATATCCAACGGGTACGTCTTAAAGCAACGTGATTCACCTTGTAAATTCAGAAATTTTCATTAATCACTTTTGTCGTAGTTTAATGAATACAACGAAGGTTGTAATTATTCATATTTCCAGACAAGTGGAAAACCTGGCGACAGTCGCTCGACTGAAATCAAAAATCTTTGTCATTCGAGAATTTCTTACGCAATAACAATCTATACTAATATTTTAACCAGCTTTTTACGCGGAATTCGTATGTAGCTCGAAAGATGGAGAAAATAGTGGCCAGCGATGGATAATACTGTGAATCATAAATGTGTAGTCTGTTTTTTAGAATAATATCACCAATTTAAAATATATATATATATATATACAAAATATATAAAAGATTGTGTGGTCTTTTTACAAACTTCCAATGGATACGATCTGATTAAGCGATCGTGTCCAATAATTGATAAATAATATCATTAATATACCATACTGTTGAAATGGCACATATATGGAATCATATATCAAACAATATTAATTACAGATTGAACTCCCACTAGTGAATTTATAATTGTTTTCAATATTATCGTTAAATCGAATAAAGGCTGATCGGAGTAATAGAATATTTTAGAATTTAATAAAGGCGGCAAATCCTGTTCTGTTTTGCGTGAAAGAAATCACCGAAGCGTCGGAAATGAGATCGTAAATATAAAAATAAACAGAGATACGACTGTACGTGCGACGTTATGGCTGTATTTATTCCGTAAGAAATTTAAGTAACTTTTTATGGAAAATCAAAGACTCTATAGTCTAGATCAACTGAACCGATCTTGAAAATTATTTACCAATAGAAATTTACGTTATTTGTAAGTAATATAGGTTTTATATAAACCCTAAAAGTTATAAGAATTTTTCGTGGTAGTCGGATATGCAGATTCGGAGAAAAAACGGTCGAAGAATGTTTTTTACGAACGCTGCCTTAACGATGAGAGATATATGATTGAGTTGTAGAGAAAGTTCGTAGTAGCTACTTGAAAATACATATAAAAAAATCAAAATGACAACATATATCTAATTTTCATTCTTACAAATTTTTATATTATTTATATTATTATATTATTTTTCTCCTTCCTTTATATTATTCTGACGTATGAGATATTGATTAAAACTGTTTAGTAGTTATTTTTTAGGGTATAAGGGACAATGGAGCAGGTGGGTCTCTTATAAGGTAAGAGAATACCGCCGACCATGGACAATCGCGCCATAGTCCGCGCATTGGTTGTATTGCCGGCTTTTTACGCCGCATAATGGGCCTGCAATATACTCACTTACTCAGCGAAACACAGTAGAAGCGTGATCACATCAAAATTAAGTTAACAAAGATGTTTTTGACGTTATAAAATGATCAGTATTATAACTATTTCACAGCT
>DWCF01001172.1:0-33348 GCA_018230265.1 Delias oraia
AAGATCGCAGTGGGTGGGCGTCTTTGAGGGAGGCCTATGTCCAGCAGTGGACTTGAATGGGCTGATGAAGAAGAAGATATAATAATAAAATCTAATTTTATCAACACATGGATCAATATAGAACATTTTTAAAAACCCGAGGCTAAAATCTTGTCTGCCCATAAAATATTTGGTGCTGACCAACGGAAAACCGAGCTATTAACTCGAACATTCACGTAAAAGTTATAAGCTGTTGGGACGTTTTAATACAATATGTGCGCTGCCCCACGGCTTAGGAATTAGGTTGACATTTCAATGCCCATTCCACACCACGTCGCTCTTTATTTCCATAATACCGCCGTCCCCACGCGATTCCATGTCTATACTATAAATACACTTTTAACAACCATACGCTAATAAGTACGATAAAATACATGATCGATTATTCATAAAATAAACAGAGACCCCAAAAAGCGGAATAATTAACATTTACTTTTTCAGTGATAGATATCTACTATGAATCTTAAATATAGCAATTTTTTTTCAATATTTTCTTTGAATATAATTGTTAACATAACGTATCAATGCGCCCGGGTAGAAGAGCTATATAAATAAATTATATATTGCGGAATGATAAACTATTTGTGCCACATATTAATAAGAAGAATCTTTTAAATCAAACAAGCTGTGAATTTCTGTGCAAAATCATGTCATGTTAAAGAGTTCATGACGTGTATTACTTTGAAAGCTGAAAGCGAGGTCGTCAGACAAAATAGTTTGTCGTCATTATTATCTATTTTTAAAGAAATCGTAAAAGCTAACAGGGCGTAAAGTGCTATCCTGCTAAAGTGCTTATTTTTAAAACAACTTTAGCATCGCCAACTACTTCTTTAACATAGTAAATGTAAGTACAAAAAATAAATATAAATATTAGCGTTTAAAATACATAGCCAAATGATAATATAACATTCTATACAACTTATTTTTTTATATACACTTTTATTAGAAGCATGTATCCTTAAGAACTTCGTAATCATATTCATTAATGCTAAATAAAGGATGATACTTATTTCTGAGAGGTGTGAATATGCCCGGATAGCTCAGTCGGTAGAGCATTGGACTTTTAATCCAAGGGTCCAGGGTTCAAGTCCCTGTTCGGGCGATAATTTTTTTACAAACAATTATTATTCATATCGCGTTTTATTGTTTTTTCTCTATGAAATTATAACCATGCTCTTTGTTTCTCAAGAAAATATATTTGTGAAGTTGAAAAAGTACTTTACGATATTTCTATCGTGCTAGAGTCGTTGACCAGTAAAAGTACTTGCTTAATAACATATTGATTGACTGATTAGTGAGAAACCTTATTAGAACTGTCTCGATAAATGTAGAGACCACTTGAAATAAGGCCTGTACATATCGTATAATATTGTACAGGCAAAATGACTGCTTTTTATTACGAAACCTGATGTATTTATATAAAAATCAATGGCACTTTTACGTTGTAAATTTTTAAACCAGGAACGGGTTCACATATCCAAACCAAATGTTTAGGCTTTGTTTGGACTATTAAGTAGATGGTTTACGTCAAGTTTACACAAAATCGGTAGAACGGTTCTTCATTTATCATATTTTTTGTAACAAATGAGGTCAATATATGGCGGATCATTTTGTTAATGGGATTTTGCTGTCAAATTAAAACTTTTTATACGTAGCGAAGCACGTACCGAATAGCTAGTTTTTAATAAGATGTGCTATTTCACATTATAAACTAGTTTTGTCATTATAAACTCATTTTTTTTAAAATGGGCATAAAGATGACTTTATAGGCTTAAAATTTTCTGCATTCCCAAATGTTTATAGCGTGACCTTATGTTCCCTAACCACCTCCATGGTTTAAAAATGTAGGTAACTGGTTTTTGTACCGAAAACAAAACTATTTATGTTCTTGACACTCGACATAGAACGTTTGAGAAACCTTTTTTTTATTATACACCGGATAATGAGGCAAGCAAGTAACTATACCTTTGTTGCCAGATTTTTATGGTGTCTATATGATAAGCTTCACTTGGCGAACCACCTGTGCCCTGACTCAGTCAGAAAAATTATGCTTGTGACTTTTCACGTTGGTTTTCTTCCATGGTCATGGTTCAGTCCATGGTTTCACTTCGAATGAGCCGGCCCATATAACCTATAATTGTTTATCTAGATAACGAAGACTCACATACTGAAAGAAATGATTAAACAGACCCAGAAATATGTATAGCTCATGCGGCCCACAGGGTTCACGGAGTTTCATACATAATCTTGTATTGATCTTTGTAAACTGTACTTTGAACAAGGTTGCTTACTATATTTAAAGTTATAATAAAATACGTATTTTATTGTAAATTGTGAAACGAATATTTTCACAAAAATTTGAAATACCTAGAGCAATAACATAGATGGCATTATTATACGATAACCACCTATGCAGTTATTAATCTGTCACGATGTCGAAATTTTAATTCCATCAATAAATTTGAGTTTTATATGAAAATAAAACTAATAACTAAAAAAAAGCTGAAGTAAATGAAAACAGTTAATTTCTAAAATTGTGTACAAGTTATATTCTACGCAGATTCGCCATAGCAAAAATGCATATCCCATCTGTAACTCAATGAATAAATTTACACAAAGATAACTTAGTTTATATCATTGAAACATATGGAAGGGCCAGTTGAGTGGCAATACGAATGAAACGAACAACTTTTTGATAGAATCCAACGCATAATCATGGAAAGTTTTATATTGAAAAGTACTATACCAGCTATCTGCTTACGTTAATTGTGTTGTGTTTCTACTATATTTGTAGAAATTGACCTACAGTCAAACTATTAGTATTCCTATTAGTATACCAGTATATATGATCGCATGTCTAATCGTCACGCTGAAGCATATGCACACATTAAATTTTTTTCACTCGTCCGAACTGATACCACACACACAGAACACCAGTATAAAATTGTATATTGTTAGGTAAGTACGGATACCGGAAGCTCATCAAGTTTCGCTTGCTAAAAAGCGGCGCACAAAAGCCAACAACACAGCCAAAAGTGTGAATTGCAGTGCGATTGTCCAAAGGGCCGGTGATCTTTTACGATCAGAGCCTAGTCTATAGTCAGCTATATGAATTAGACAAATTCAACAATACATCCTAAAATCTGAGTGACTAAAGAAAATAAATTAATATTTATATATCTATGTATAATCATCTTTTCTCCTTATTTTAAGTTACCGATATGACGTCTGAAATGTTTTAGACATGGCTCGAATTTCGAAAAAACAAAAAAGATTTTTTTAAAAGCATTTTAAAAGCAGCGTGAAATTTCCATTGTCGCTCTAGATTAATAGAAAACAGGATTAATTTTCTAATATTTAAAATAAAAATACAATTTATTCACCATTTTGAAAGATGTTTAAAGCCTTATATTGGAAAAGTCACAAGGAATTCATATGACAAGTGCAATTCCTGTAACTATTACTACTACTCCTTTAATTTAAACGTCAAAGTAGCTGTAGCTCCGATATAGTGTTAGAACTTTATAATATCTCACGCTCTACTGACCTGAAAACAATATTGTAATTAGAATTACTATTAATATTTACTAATAAATAAAAATGAGTTTATTTCCAACACATTTACGCTAAATCATCGCTGGATTTTTAAAAGAACAAAAATAACTCTCATACTTATATCTTATTAATGTAAGAGTTTTAATGAGTAAGGCTGGTACCTTCATTTATCATTCATTTCGTCATATTTTTTTATTCTATAGTGGACAACGTAGCAGGTGGGTCTCCTATATGGAAAAGAACCCCGCCATACATGAACTACCGCGTCACAGTCCGCGCATTGGTTGTGTTACCGGCTTTTTAAGCCGCTTAAGTGCCACTTTTAAGGGCCTCTAATATCTTCACTCACTGTGTGAAACACAGTACAAGTACCGTTTCACGCTGAGTGTTCTGTGAAGATGTATCTCTCTATGATTCTCACTTCGGACGAGCCGGCCCAATTAGTGCGTCACCATGCTTCAACATGGCTCTCCCACGAATATACTTGCCTGAAGAAAATTGTCACTGAAACTGACAGTATTTACGGTTTCGGGTAGCACTGTATAGCGTTGTATTAAAGCAACGAATGACCACAGCTAGATAAAGCTTACGTCGAAAACGTAGCCGCGCCGTAGCTGCTCGCTACGCCATGTGCGTGTGTACTTTAACATTTAATCGCGTTTCTCGCCTAAGTGTTTAAGGAATGAAATGAAGTTTCCTGGAAACAGAGCTCGAACGTTAAAAGCTCAATTAGGAATATAATATTCATGTAGTCATTAAATGCAGGCTTGTGTCCGGCGAACGTGAAACTCCAATTAAACGGAAGCTCTAGACGACTTCACAGGACTGCACGAGGCGATCACTCACTTGCACTTTTAATTAATTTATTTATCGAGGCGCGATCCAACGGCGCAACTCGCGAAATGCCCCCGCCCCTCGACCTCCTATATAAGGCGTCGTGGATCAGTGACGTCCGACAGTTTTCTCAGGGACGCTTTGGGCGCCGACGCCCTCTCCCGGGAAAATTTTGAAAGTATAAAGTATCCTCAGTAATGGCAGGAAGTTAGGGAGAGTCGGGCTTGTGTTTAGGGTTCGGTTGGTTTGGCGGCGGTGACCTTGAGGTGAGTGGATGTCGTGTGGGCGAGGCGATAGGCTCCGGCCGCTTCGCCCGCCCACGCGCTGCATTACAGCTGTTCTATTTGATAACGTAGCATTTCACATAGTTTTCATATTTTTCTCAACATTTTTTATTTTTAACATTTATTAATAATTTCACGAAAATGCCGTATTATTTTTCATGAATCGTGGCTTTAATAATTATAGCAAAATGTGGCGCAATACTTGATTTACAAACTGTATCGCATCTCATATAATAAAATAAGGTAACGATAAGATGACCGAGATTTACCGTACCGCCATTTGTTTGGGCAATAGACTCGCTGTAATTGCTGTTCGCAGAATGGCTCTTAATTTGCCTAATCTACCCGATCCCACTCTTGTGAACGAAATCGGACAATTTTATGGCAGATTTAAACGAACCTTAATACCCATATGTCTACTTTTTCTTCAATAAATATACGAATTTTATAAATACTTCGCCATAAAAAGATATTTTATATTTAATCATTTGAAATGCTCTTATTAAAATTACTAGCTACTAAAGTATTTCATTTACATGGTGTAGATTTTTATTTTCTAGAACAGCAAAATAAAATCTCTTATTTCAAATAAGAACTAAAAACTCGAATAAATAGCGGTGAACTAAAAATTAACAAAACACAAATACGAAGATAAAAAAGAACAAAAAAAATACAGATTATGCTCCTATTATATGCGGAAATAAAAGCGTAAGAGGCCATTCGGGGACTTTTTGTTCAAAATAACTCGGCTAAGCTCCGCGCCCTGAAATTTCCCACAAATAATTTAATAGGAGAGTTGCGTATTGTCATTGTAATAAAATTGAGATAAGGAAAGAAAACAGCTGCTATAATTAAAGAGAAAGCTTTTGCCTATGTTATTTAATTACTAATTTTGACACTCATATTTACGAGGAGCTTTTCTCGGCTTGTAACGAAATTGCTCTCTTAACAACTGTTTCGTCTTGAACCGTTAAAGAAGCTTAATACTTAACTGAAATTATGAGATTAGATATTTAAATCATTATTTAATCGAAACTATTGAACATTATTTTTTAAACCATCATATTTAAGATCAACTATAATTTTTAGTTTAAAAACCAAAAAGTGTGCAGGTATTACGAATTTTATTTCTATTTTTTCGTTTTTTTTCTACGAACTACTAAATAAAAATAAACAAATGAATATTATTACTGCTAGACTATAGCAATAAATAATGATTGAAACCAATAATATTCCAAGTATGAAAGATTCAGATTCCGAAATAGGAAATTTTCATGACAGAATACAAAGTAAGAAAGTATTGAAAAAAACATGGAAAAAGTCGCAATTTTTCTTGAAAGATATTTGATAACTAAAGTAATGGCTGCATTTTTTACATTAAGAACTTCAGTAAATTTAATTTGTAGCGTTTTATGACTATTATTTAATAAACATTTATTATTATCCCATTATAAGGAAGTTCTAGGTCGCTTCTAGATTTACGTCTCCAATCCGTAATGGAATAATTGATCTTAATTATAATACATTCTATTACGATTCCGATGCGTAATTCTACTAAAAACAATCATTTAGTTTTATAAGTGGGAACTTATTTGTTCTACTAATTCGGTTCTTAGTAAATATTGAGAAATAAACTTGCTGTGATTGCGTTGTCTGTCGTATGAGACAGCAAGAAGAAGGAAAAATTTCTAAAAACTAATCAAATTTGATTTTTAATTCCAACGGAGACGTGTTTCTCATGATAGAATATCATAACTAAATAATATATATAACAATTATTCAAATTCTATGGCGAATTCATGCCTATGAAGACAAAAATTTAAAATTATTTACTTCTAAAGTTTTACTTATAAAATTTATTAAATTTAATATTTATTGTGTCCCAATATCACATAGATTTCAATATGTAACTGTATATATAGAGTAAGTATAAATTTACTACATTGATTTTAAATGTCCAGAAATTAAAGTATGTTCCCTTAGTCATCTTGGTCCACAGATTGCATTTCGCTACATGTATTCCGGATATCTTTTATGGTCTAGCGGGCAACGGAACTGGCGTGTGCTCTATAATAGGAGATTAATGCCGCCCATGAACAATCGCGCCATAATCCTCGCTGTGGTACAAAGCCGACAACACATCCGGCTTTTTAGGCCGCTTAACAGTATAATTTCAAGAGCCTCCGTAATCCTCCCTCACTCAGCGAAATACAATACAATTAATGTTTCACGCTAGTATTCTGTGAGCCCGTGGTATCACTTCGGACGGGCCGGCCCAATTAATGCGTCATCATATGCTTCAGCGTGGCTCTCTCACAGATACGGCATCTCTGTCGTTTCGCACCTTAGATGATATACAACGCCTCAAACTGTTTTCTTACACATTTTCTTCCACCCCGCAGGCTCCATTCCAAAGCTGATCGTGTAATAATTTCAGTCCTATTTTTGTCTTTTCATCTGTACTTTTACTAAAATCCATACAAACGACTAACAACTTAAAAATGTGCGATTTAAATTTATAACTAGGCCGTTAGGCAGAGAACGTCTGTCGGGCCTCTATATAAAATTCGATTTCATATCAATGATATATGCAGGAACTCAATCAAAATGTTTGCCTACGTAAGCCGTTATTTTCACCTTCATCGTTGTTTCGCTGCGTATTTCCACGTAATATTTTATTACTTTAAGAGCTTTTGTGGCATTCTTTTTAATACAGAAAATGTAGTTTATAATTTTGTGTTATCATTGCTGGTATCTACTAAAGCCTTATTTAAGCTTGAAAATAACTAAACAAAGCCACAATATTATTATTGCCAATTAAAAAGGAGAAAAAATTAATTTAACTTTAATTAATATCAGAAATAATATAAAATGAATGTTTTTATAAAATATAATTTAACAATGTTTACTTGAGAGATTATCAGAATCTAAATCTTTAAGAATAAACCTTAAAAGATAATAATTTAAAGATAGTATAATATTATATATACTTATCTTATACGAGAAACGAAATATTTTCACATGTTTTTTGCAAATAGAGTAAACAGAACGGTGTCAAAAGGTTAGTTTAATAAAAAATCAGAAAATAAATTAACTGTTATAAATAAAAATACACTATTTTTTACGAACGTTAAAACAGTAACAGCTTAAAAGAAATTTATTTATTATTATTTACCTAGGTGTGTTATAAAACATTTTTTTACATACAATATTCAATCTATATTTATAATTTTTATTATTTATTATTATTTTATATTACAATATTCTATCTATATTTATTTAACAATTAATCAATAATATTTAAAACCACGTAAAAATAATTATACATAGACTTTTGATAAAGTAAGAAATGCTTTTTAAAATTGTGTCAGTGATTTTTCTATTCGAATTCAATATAAATATGACAGCAGAGTAATTTTTCGTATCGTTTCCACTTTTCCGATCTTTCGTTTTGAAGGCTTCAACATAATAGAAAGCTGTGAAATGCAAAACAGCCAAGACAACATTCTTTTAACGTTACGCTTTCTTGTGAGTTTTAAACAAGAATATTATATTTGTAATTTGGAAAAAATTATAGAAAAAACCATTAAGAAACCTTGTAATAAATACTTAAGATCTATTATCAATTTACAGTAGATAATTAATCTATGTGGAAATCAACAAAGTAGAGAGTTTGAGAGCCTCGTAGCTAGGTAGTTTAAAAAGTCTACTGTGTAGCGAGAGGTATCGGGTTCGAATTCGTGTCCGGACAATTATAAATTATAAAACAACGCTTAAAAATTCCCTTGAAGCGTCCTTAAAAATGACGCTTTAATGGCCTAAAAAGTCGCTAACAGTAGCGCAGTTGTTAAAATTTTGGAGATCCACCTGCTCCGATGTCCGCTATACTATAAAAAAACAAATATTGTAGACTAATTACAAATTTCATTACAATTTACAAAGTTAACAATACTTGTAAATATTTACATACAAGTAACGTAATATTAACGTATTAACAAGTAAAACTGAAGATCTTTTAAATACGCAAAAAGATATTACATAAATAGTTTAACAGAAATAGATAAATTGTTCTCTCAATTTTCGTCATGCTAGCATACAGACTACAAGTGATCCATTCGTATCAGAAATAAGACGCACGGAATATACAAAAAAGTCTTCCAATTCCGGTTTAAAAGCAATATGGGTTTTTACAATAATTAAATGGGTTTTCAACAAAATGTAAGCTAAAAGAATTATTATTAAAATATTAATTTGAATGTCACTCATTTGTTAGAATAGACTCGCAAAAAATATCGTTTCGTTCGAAGTTACGTAATACGAATTTGATATGACGTAAGTGGAGATTTCGGGACCAACTCGACATTAGCACGAAAATGACATAAGGAACTATTATAAGAACCTTTGTAAGTAAAGGCAAAACTAATTTGTATATATTATAAGTTACGCTACTTAAAATTAATCCTCATAAGAGTAAACCCAGAGCTTTGTTAACAGGTGTGTAAAGGAATTGCATGGTCACCTGACCACTAAAATGTCGCAGCGTCTTAGGGTAACACCTCTTTAGTCTAGACATAAAAATATTTGTACAAGGAACTCTTGACCGCGTTTGAGTGTCATATTTCAATGCTGCGATGAATGATTAACCTCTGACTTCTGATCCAAATTACTCTCATTCAGCCATTGGTAATTAAAAACGCATTTACATTTATGCGGTTATCAAAAGCGCCATTTCATTATTGTTCTAGATCAATTAACTTCATTTAGTATTTAACATTGCTATATTTTTATGATATATTTATGGTAACGTCATATATTGTGATATTTTTAGTTTATCTAACTAGAGCACAACTCCCCCGTGGGAAGCATAGACTGACGCACTAATTGGACCGGCTCGTCCGAAGTGATACCACGGGCTCACAGAATAGTCAGCGTGAAACAGTACTCGTACTGTATTTCGCAGAGTGAGTGAGGATATCGGAGGACCTTAAATGTACCGCTTAAGCCTAAATAGCCGGTAACACAAAATGCGCGGAATGTGGCGCGGTTATTAATGGGCAGCGGTATTATATTACCATATAGGAGACCCACCTGCTCCGTTGTCCGCTATATAATAAAAAAATAGAGCATTCAAGCTTAAATGATCTTGAAAATTTAGAATTGTTTTTTGAGTATTTAAAAATATTAATTATAGTCAAATTTCATTAAAATGGACGACAAAAAGATAAGTAAATAAAAATTAACATACATTTATACCCATTAATAAAGGGAATCATATATCTATGAAAATATATATAAGTATTATATAAATTGTAGTTAACGATGTATGGGTACAAAATATAACCTACGATCGCTCGCTTATTGATATGTACATTGATATGCACCTTGAAACGATAATGTCTTAGAAAATCCACGGAATATACCAGTTAGAGCTATCCATATTAAGGCATGTACGCGTAAATTACTTTCATGCCGTAACATACAGAAACTGAACGAATTGAAATAAATTAAATTCTTGCAATAGAGTTGCGATGTGAAAAGTTCCCGTGCACGAGTCAGATGTAGCATGAAATCTACAACTTGAAAACCAAAGCGAACCTTACAGTCTTTAACTCTCATTGAGAGTTCAGAGCGGAGTCGCGCCGGCGCCTGCCCCTTATTATGCAAGCTCATTGTAATCGACTCACCACTCCATGGAATCACCGACGTTTATGTTTGTTATCATTCCTATTTACATACATCTTGTTCTTTTTAAACAAATTTCTACTCATAACTTAGGGTTGTGTTCATCATCAGCATTTTAAAGTCCACTGCTGGACATAGGCTTCCCCAAAGACGCGCTCACCTATTGCAATCTTGACCGTGTGCTTACCGAATCAGAATCGTACCGTTCCCAGTCTTCCTTATGGGATGTGGTAAGAGAAGACTGAAGGACATTTGACCTGAGGGTGGGCACCAGCGCCTTTCCAAGTACTGGAGATGATATGCAATCACCAACCCGCCTGCCAAGCGTGGTGCTTACGGCAACTAAACCCCTCAAAAATACGGTTGTGTTAATAAGAAAATATGTCAGATTATATTTTATTCTTATTATTTTGTTATTATATATAATCATTATTATCATTCAGATAAAATAATTTAATTAAATCATTAAATTTCGAAAGTTTTCCAATAATAAATAATTTTGTAATAAAAAAATCTAAAATTCCTGGAATTCTAACCGAATTTTCTGGCTGGTCGCAAGTGTTAAAGTAGTCTAACAGAAAAGTTTTTAATGTAAGTGTATTGACCTTATTAGAATCATAAACAGATCGTATTTGATAGTTTGCAAGCAATTTCCAACACCAATTCCAGATTGTTTGCTAGGGACAAAATCAACACGTGCGATACGAATTGTGCTGAGTCAACGTTCACGTTGCAGCGCACCAAATTCGAAATTAGAACACATCATTGCCGCTGACAGGGTTCAAAATGTACGGACATTATAGAACTGGTACTTTGATTGAAAGATTTAAGTAATTAAATAAACTAGAACTAAATAATCGAGTCCATCGTGTAGTTAGTGTTAACACTGAGCTGCGACCCGTAAGATTGAGAGCATCACTGGCTTTTTATTTGATCATAATTCCGTTTTCAATTTCTAGCGAGCGGCGAGATTGGTGCGTAAAATTCGCGTAAACATTCAAGCGGTTGTGGAACAGTTATTCCCGACTGTTACCGGTTTATGCCATCGCCAAGAGATAAGGTCCTTTATGTGCAATCATTCCGTGTTACACTCGTGAACGTTATTAAGGCATCTCCCCAAAGCTTTTATGCTGCGTCATTTTTAAGTATGTACATAATGTATGTACGATGTCCTCTTCGAAACAATACGCGAAGGATTATTTGCCCTGCGGATTGGCAGCTTCGAGGTCTTTTCACTGCCGAAGCTACTTTCAAACACCTGCTGGGAAATGTAAGAACTTTTTAAAAATGGAACGCTAGTTTTTGTCATTGGACGTGAATCGCATCAATGATGTACACCTCACATAGATTCGTTAGCTTCTTTTACGACATTTATATTATAACCCCCCTTTATTTCGATTGCAATTTAATACTAAATAAATTAAACTTAATTCAAGCAAAATATTTGCTTTGTTTCTTCGAAATACGAACTCTAGAACTGCTGAATGAACACATGAACAACTTAACTTCCCATGGCTTCTGAATAAACTATTATTAGTTATAAGTTGGCGCCGTGATTACGAATTTAAACAGTTGTAGCTAATATGAATGACAAGGCGATGGCCTACTCGACATTCATTTCCCCAGGCGCACCGCTCTTATAACCTACACGCAACACAGTCTAAGACGAATATTGCATGGGACGATAGGGAAATCCTTAATATCGCTAAAACCCATATAAACTGATTTCATGAACAAAAGTAATTGAATTTTTATAAATAATCCCCAATCCTGGCGAGGATTTTGTTTTGTATTTCATATTCAATAAGGTAAAATGAGTGGAATTTTCGGGGTCTCAATTGCTGCTGCAAACACGATTATACATATCTGATGAAGGTGCAGGCTTTGCTGCCCTATAATCCTGAATCCTTAAACGTACTATCAGCAAAATCGGAGCGCTAGCTGGCGCAATTATTCATTTCAACTTCGTTCATTGTATTTACAATGTAACGTTAATAATCTGTTTGTTGTTCAACTAAGTTCCAACAAATGAGCCTTGCACAGATGTATGTTTTAATATGGTCTAATTAAACACACACGTAATCATTCAAATTGCTATTTATAAAGTGTATTAAAGCTAATAAAAAACAAAATAGAACTTAACACGAAATATATAAACAAAAAAGTGTTTTGCACAACTTTTCATCATGAAATTCATCGTTCAACTGTACGTTATTCCTTTCCAGTTTAAATAATAACCTCTATGGAGTTTGAAAAAAGTAAATTAAATAACAAATGCACTTTTATTGTATTCATATTTGTTGTTCAATGCAGATGAAGGTCTCAAATTGAATAATAATTAGTGGTCTCTTTTAAATGTGTAATACTGTTGCTGATAGTACGAGCGGTCGAGGTTTTAGAGTGGCCCTTCAATCAGCGCTTGCTTGCGGGCATGCGCGGGGTAGGTGGCTCGTGGAGGGAAGGGGGGATGAGGACTTTTGAGCTCTTTGACACGAGCAACTGGCGGACTCTTCAAGTAATGATTCATTCTACTGATGACTGCCATGGCTAATGCACCTTTCATATTTGGTTAAGGATTAATGTTACTTTTATTCTCAATTTAAGGACGCATTAAGACTCACTCGGCTGAGGTTCAAAGGCTTGGAGACAGGACTACTATCAGCAGTTACCTCCCGCTGTTCCAAGCAGTTCAGCTATCATTATTGATATCTTACCGTATGTTAGAATATGCTATGACGACAATCTTCTTAGAATTATATAGTCTTTTTTCTTTAACCAACTTTAGATTTAATTTTAATTTTTAAAGGATAAAAGAATTGTTTAATATAGTTATGTATTACTTTTATTATATCAAATAACGTGCTACTCCAAACTGATTTTGATTGCTTTTACTTAATTTTGACACATTAATAGCAACGGAAACATTGTCTAAACGGTAACATTACCGTCTACTTCCAATCCGAATGTTCAAAGTGCATTCTTGTAAGGCTTTCACGCTTGGATAGGCTCGCTATTCGTATGTTAAATACGTTAAAAGTTTTTTACTAGTTTACATTCGCGTTTAAGTGAATTCGAAAGGTATTTTGAACGTACTGTATTGTTGGCAAATCCACCAATTATGCAAAACGATAGCCGTCCATGTACGGTGTTTGTGCTGCAAATCTCTATTGATATTTGATTGAAATCTCATAACTGAGTTAATTCGTAGGTATCAATCAATATAGAAATTTTTAAAAACGTTCACAGTATATGCTAGTTTAAATGTTTATTTATTTTGTGTAATTTTATAAGAACTCCCTTCATTTAGTGAGTTAAAAGTGCTGTTTATATACCTTCCCTTACAACTAGATTACTGTGGTGTGGTTTTTCAACTTCCAAGGGCAACAGTGATCTCTTGCATGTATCAGGGGACCCGTTTGCCACATTGTACCCTATTTTATAAGAAAAAAATCTTGTACACTCTAAATAAATATATATTTATGTCTGTAAGCTCCTAAATTTGAAAAGAAGAATCATAGCATTTACTAAAACTGTAAAAAGGGGTATATGAATTCGAACACGATAAGATAATATTTACCTTCCTAGTAAAGAGTTTAAATTATATATCCAATGCTGGTTCTGAACATTAATCTTGAACGTTACTCAGAGAGGTAAACCGCGACCCACTAAGTACTATAATTGTTTTAATCTACTAAAAATTCCAATTAAAACTTTTTATCTCTTTCAAAGGTACGCCGCGGTTAGCGACGAAATACGTGGTCGGAATTTCATTTATTTTTCTCTCTCAATATTATTAACATTTTCATTAAATTTAATCCCGCGTATAAGTATTATATTTTACAACTAAGTTTTAATTGAAGATATATTGCTCAATCAGATCATATAACAGAATAAATTATAGGATTTTTTAACTTCATTATGTATTACTTATTACATTTGTACAAATTAAAAGCCTTTTGTAATTATATATATCCTTATAATTGTTATAATTTATGTGTTATAATACTGAAAGTGTTTTTATTTGTCAGACTAAATAGATTTAAATAAATCTAACCATAGAAGAACTTGAATCATTTGAAAATGTCGTTCTCCGATGGAAAAGTCATATTCTCTGTAAAGTTTCTGAAATTGAATAATGTTTATGTATGTTAGCGCGGACCAAAGATTTATATCGTTAACATATCAAAGAAACTATCGTATTATTTAAATCAAAGGCAGTGCTTGTGCGTTTGATCCGTAACTAGCTTACAAGACTCTGATTATAACAACTCTTAGCAACATATTTTAAGTACTTACTTTAATTGAATTCATTGTCAACGTTGTGATTTATAGTTTTTTTAAATTTTATAGACGTAAAACTATTTTCATTACATTAGTAGCGTCATGATTAACATTTAATTACGTTCATGGATGATTAAATACATAATAATGAGCGTCGTATCAACATTTTGATGAAAATTAGTCATTTATTTTCTATAGAATGACTTTTGAAGGGGTGAAAGTTAAAAATAAAATGTATTTGTCTATAAGACACAGTCATACAAGTTCATATTACTTACTTCATATAAATATAATGTACAAAGACGAATAAATATTATTTATTGCCTTCTTCGAATAAATCCCATCTAAAGAACATCAATTTGAAATATATTAAATAAAATGATGAAATGTAGCGCGGATAACAGAAGCTTCATGTTTCATTCAGAGAAGTTATTCTTTACACAAAACTTGCAAGACTGCATATCAAAGTATAAAATAACATTTCCTTAATACTCTCGAATGACGTCGGAGTTTATGTAAATTGTAATACACGCTTGGAATATTTCGGTTCGCGTGAAACGACGTAAGGCAAACGCGATTTTTACGCATTCAAGTCACACTACCATTAACGGCCAGTGCACGACGATTTCGACTTTCGGGAACTTTGCATCGAGATTTTGCACTCATTTTAGTATTCACTTACGTTTCCTATTAAATAATTTTCATAACAATCTAAAAATGTAAAATCTTGCTGTTAAAGAGCTAAAGAATTATTATTTATTACATATAATTTAGTTTTAAAATATTATATAAATAACATATAAATTTAGTCTATAGCCGATAACGGAACAGGTGGGTTTCCTATACGAAAATAGAACGCCGCCGCCCATGAAAAACCGCGACTTAGACCGCGCATTGGTTGAGTTGCTGGCCTTTTTTTATGCCGCTTAAGCAGTTTTAAGGGCCTCCGATATCCTCATTCACTCTGCGAAACACAGTGCAAATACCGTTTCAGCCTGAGTAATCCGTGAGCCCGTGGTATCACTTCGGACAGCCCAATTTTCCCATACGCTTCAGCGTGGCTCTCCCACTGCTGCCACAGTATGAAGAAACTCACCCGGCCACTGTCAAGCCCTTCCAGAGATTTAATAAATTATAAATTAAATTATAATTTATAATAGTCCGGACCGAGATTTGAACCCTATAATACCTCTCCCTTCATTGTACACATTTAAAACCATTAAGCTACGAAGCTTTATCAAAATGTGTTTCTTCTCTTATGTTTTGACTCTTAATTCATTTGATGAATTAAATTAAATTAATATTAAATTGTAAATTAAATAGTGTAAATATGTATATTTATTCCTTTTTATCTTAACATAAATTACGCTTATGTTACCTGTTCATACCTATATTGCGTGCTCTATATATGTTTATTTTTGGTTAAAATGTTGGTTTATGGGTATAAGTCGTATCTCCCTTTGAATTTTGTTTATATTCTAGCTCGATTCTTTATCGATATTTATATAAATATAATTATACTGACACTGGAAAAATTGTGACTGCCAGTCACAGAAGGCAAAAAAAAGAAGAACATATACATATATACATATTATATAGTAGAAATAAAATAGAATTTTCGCCGGCAGCACAAACAATGGGCGGTGGTGTTCTGTTATAGAAAATGGTGTTCTCTCATATAGGAAACCAACCGCTCTCGGCTATAGAATAAAAAAATAGATTAAAGTATCATTTGTTAATATCTTTTTACTATAACTATTTGCAAACGTTTTGACGATTGACATGGGTTATAAAAAAAATTCGTCCATCTATTTAAAAAGAATATTTTTTATATTAAGTAAATTATTTATAAACAAACAGTTAGATCGTTTGTATTAAACATTTCTAAGCGTATTAGGCACTGAAGGAAAACCCAAGATAAATGTAATTCGTATGTATTTCCAAATATTACATGCCGTTACGTTTTGCTTATAACTTAAACGTTTTGTCAACAGTCAACAAAACTACGACTCGTGCTACTAAAAGATTCGCTGAACGTACTTTATAACACACATTTTAACATAAATAACGTATAATGTCGCCTAATGAAGACGGGTTGGGAAGTTTACATACATGATTACTGTCATAAAAATCTTTAATGTCCAATGAATCTACTCGTATGAGGGAATTTTTAAAAAGCTTGCTATGAGTTATGTGTGAGCTATGATCATATTTCGACTGGTCATATACTATACAGTTAATTTATAACTACAACAGAGTATTAAATTAGAGTTTCATATGTGAGTTAATTATTTTATGGTATAGCGGACAACGGAGCAAGTGGATCTCCTATGTGGTAAGATAACACCGCCACTAATGGACAACTGCACCCGTTGGTATGATCCATTGCCCGTGGTAACACTTCGGACGAGCCGGTCCAATTAATGCCTCAGCTTATTCTTCAGCATGGCTCTCCCACGGGTGAGAGTAATATTGTACTTTTATTGTAAAAAAAAACATACGACATTTTTTTTTTAAATGATAAATTTACTATAGAGTCTCATGTTTTAATTAAATATAGCCCTATAAGCTTGATTCTTGTTGATATATCCCGATATGTTTCTCTACAAACTATATTTATTCTATATTAATCATGAAAAATTGTTTTAACACACAAATCAAATGAAACGGTTTAACCACTAAATCAGCTAATACAGAAAAACAATTTATAGTTGAAATTAACTAACTGTAAACATACTTTTGAATTTAATGAAATAAAAGCAATAATTTCTATTCAAAAGTAATAACAAAACCTCAACATTTGAAACTTATAACATTTAATTTGAAATATATTATAATGAATTAATCCAGGACCACGGTTTTATTTCTTAACGAACACAAGCGGTTGGATTTTACCAAATTTGAGTAATTGCGTACCCAATTTGGTCAGGTATATATTACAATTAACTTGACTTTCTTTCTATTCTTTAATTTGTATCACGTGTACGGATTTTGGTATCTATTAATTTATCGTTGTAATAATTCTTAATTTTTTTCATTACAGGTATGTTATAATTATTTAAGCTCGGCAGATTTGAAGGTAAGCTTATTAATTATTATGCTTTGTTAGCGAGATAGGCCTTTCAGTTACCTTATTCTTGCTGACAGTAAGAAAACCGGATTGAATTTCTCGTGGCTTCAGTTTTCACAGGTATAAATACTCATTTGTCAATTATTAATATTGTTTTTTATTCTACAGCAGAAAACGGAGTAGATGAGTCTCATATAGTAGGAGAATACCGCCGCCTATGGACAACAACACCACAGTCGGGGCATAGGTTGTGTTGCCGGCTTTTTACGCCGCTGCAGCGGCACTTTTGACTGCCTCCGATATCCTCACTTACTCTGCGAAACACATTACAAGTACCATTTCACGCTTAGTATTCTTTGAGCACTGGTATCACTTCGGACGAGCTCAATTAGTGCTTCAGCATGGCTCTCCCACGGGTGCGACAGTATTAACACACTCGCCCGGCCACTGTCAAGCCCTTCCAGAGACCGACTTAATTATAAATTAAATTATTATTTATAATAGTCCGGACCGGGATTCGAACCCGATACCTCTCGCTTCATGGTAGACTTTTAAAACAATTATGATACGAGTTTTTCAAATAATAATAATTTTGTATTAGTGAAAGATTTGTTATTTTTGGTCGTTTATAAATTAAAAAAACAAATATATTGTTTTTAATATTATAGTATTGAAGTGGGGTTTTTTTTAGTAATCTAGAGGTAGCGGCGAGAGAAACCCTATTCTAGGTGGTATTATGTTAAAACATAAATTTGCTCACAGCTAATATTATTAATATGTAATGTAAAAGGGTTTAGTAATATCAACAGTCGTTTATGAGGAAACACGATTATATACAGCGATTGTAAAGTTAAAATAAACATTTCTCGCATGTAATCCGCTAAACCGTAACGATATTGCTTCAAACATTGTCGGATATCGACGTCCGGTCGAAGTCGGATTCTTTTACAATCCGGACATGCCCGCAGGACACTGCGAAAATACTTTATAAATCGATTCACACTTGATAAATCGAAGGGTGCGGTGTCCATTCATTCACGCTATCTGCCTGCCAAGTGGTCAAAACGTGTCTGGGGTGAGACACTATGTCTTACAAGAATTTCTGCCCTCTCAAACAAGTATAATCAAATCAACAATGCCTTTACAAGTAGTTCAAATTGTCTATTCATTTCACTAGCTATATTTTACAATTATTACAATTTGTTTTTCTTTCTCCTGTGTGATATTCTCGTAAAAAAGCGTAGTCTAAAACTACATTAGTATTTTTCACAAAAGCCGCGCAAGGCCAAATCGGAAGTGCCTAAGAAGAGATTATTCCATTAGGCTGATATTTCCACTTCTAGCTTATCGGCTACTTATAGAAGTTACGCTAGTATTAATCTTACTTCGGCTGTTTCGATAGCGTCCGAGGATGTAATATAAATAAGAATCACGTTTGTAATAAGTGGAAAAGGACGTATGCCTCACACGTCGTCTGGCTTAGCTCAGCTTGAACCATTACGCTCAATATCAGCTTTGGCCGCCACAATAACAACTATTCAACTCGAATCGGTTTTAAACTAGCATTTAGTGCCAATAAAAATCTTGACACTGCTATAGCAATTATTTTGAGTTTGCAGTTTTATCTTAATTCGTAAAACAAAAACTGTTTGCATTTATGTTACTTTTTTTTTCAAAATAATCAATATATATTATCACGCCTTTTCATCATACCTTTCATCGTCATCATCACCCGCCCGAAGGTGTAAGTGAAGTTAAGCATTTTTACAATTTCATCTAGTTTTGAAAAACTTAAAAAAATAACTAACCAAATATAAGTCTGATAGGAGGTTCTTAAAACCTTCATTGCATCTGTCGTTTTCACCCGTGGAAGAGCCATGCTGAAAGATTAGGCCGGCTCGTCCGAAGTGATACCACGGGTTTACAGAATACGATATGGCAGTTGTACTTGAAATGGTGCTTTTATTGTACTTCGCTGAGTGAGTGAGGATATCGGAGGCCCTTAATAATGCCGCTTAAGTGGTGTAAAAAGCCAGCAGCACAACTATTGCGTGGACTGTGTCGCGCTTCTCCATGGGTGGCAATTTTCTCTCACTATATAGAAGACCCACATGCTCCGTTGTCCGCCTTACCACAAAAAAAGTAGAGGTGTGCCAAATAATAAACTAAAATAGTTTATTTCCAAATGGAGAATCAGAGCGAATACTCCCTATACATTCCAAGTTTTACGGTGGCGAAGTGGCGAAGTAGTGCAATAATTTGGACTTTATTTGCGATTTCGCCATTAGCGTGTTAATTATTCACTGGCTGGCTTAGTAATTTCTGGCAACCCCGCGACCACTGATACTGTTATCTTTTATTTAACAAGTGACATTCGTTATTCTATGAGTTTATTCTTTCATTCCTCACGTCGCTATAAAAATGTTCGCTGTATGTTTAGGAGCATTTATATTTTTACAATTTAATCGGCTTACTCAAAGAGCTGTTCCTTTTGACTAAATAAGTAACTAATATTCTGTTTATAATTTATTAATACATCAAAAAATCTTTATATATATTAGATTGAAAGTTGCTACTCCATCAAAGTTATAATTGTTATTTAATTGTATGTCTAGACACTATTCTTATAGTATGTCTACTATAAGAATATTTTATGACTAAAATTATTATTAAAAATATGACATCATTACATTAATATTTTTATCATTATTTTGTGAATTCACTCTATGGCTTGGTTAATGTATACATTTGATTGTCCCCCTTATTTAGATTAACAAGTTAACAAATGTCATGTTAATATTTATTTTATTTACAAAGCTATAACGTCGCTCAAAATGAAGTTATCTAAGTAGTTCATAAGCAGGAGCTATTGTTAATAGCGTCTTCAGTACAATTTGTATTAACTGAGTCGAGTCGCTGTGATAATTTATTCACATGTGTGGAGACATCCCTGCTCAACTTAGATTGGACTTAAACGAGAACGTTGAACGTCTAATGAACTTAAACAAGTCCCAAACAGCGATAGTGTAATGAAGCGGCATTAGAAAATCGCAAATGGATATTGCCATAGCAAAGCCATGCTGAAGCATATGCGGACGCACTAATTGGACCGACTCGTCTAAAGTGATACTTGTACTGTATTTCGCTGAGAGAGGCCGACTTTAAAATACCACTTAAGTGGCGTAAAAAGCCGGTAACACTACCAATGCGCGACTGTGGCGCGGTTGTCCATAGGTAGCGGTATTCTCTTATCAAACAGGAGACCCTCCTGCTCCGTTGTCCGCTATACTATAAAAAAAGATGGAAAGCAAAACCTCATTGTTCATTACTAAAAGCAAACTGTGTTTGGAAGGTTTTGATTGCCAAAGATAGAAATTCCAAATATTAAAATTAAATTAAAACTAATTAAGTATTAGTTTTTAATAATTTCTATTAGAAAAGTTAAAGATAAGCTGTATAATTACATAATATTTATTTTAACATGCGACGTTAAATTAAAAAAAAAACATTTGATAAAAGTAACTTTGTAGGTACGTTGTCCTGAGTTGTAATTAAATAAAATTAGTCGTTAATTAACCTATAATCCAAAAGCTACAATTTTATTTTACGCCGCACTTAATCACGCAAATAGTGTTTGTGGTCGTAAAAACGAAGTATATATTGACTATTCGATGCCAAAGATCTGATTTACCGAAAAAGTCGCTATAAATAATTATCTACCATTTAAATTAGAGGAATATAATCGTTTCTTACAAATGTTATTTTGTGAAGATCTTCTGTTTGATTCCCAAGGGAAAATGTAGTTTGAAAGACACAGGCAAGTATTTGTTTTCTTATTTAGGAATACGAACTATTTTAAAGGTACAATTTCTTATTCTCAAGTAGTTTTTTTTTGATTGTAGGTCCGTACTGAAATTAGCATATAATGTAGTAAATGGAGCCTTTGAGTTTAGTTTTAAAAGCGGACAAGGTCGGTTACATTTAATGGTAAAAGTCTTTATACATTAATTATTTAGTTTGTGTTTGTATATAGATACATGTTATATATGAAGAATGATATAACCTTGATCAAAAACGTCGTATGACAAGTTTTAAAACATTATTTACAGAGTTATATTTATACTTAGATATCACAGTAACGATAAATCGAGTACACTGAAACGAACGGAAAACTGTGATTGAAAAAGTTTTTATTTGAATTTCCATATCGATAGGTCGCCACTTCACGTATTATTGCGGTAACTATTGCTAAAATTCAATGTAAATTCTCAATATGCTTATGAATATAAATATATATCCTTGCTAATATTATTATATTAATTTTTATATTTCTACACTTTGATAAGGCATTGTCTATTGTCAATAGACTTGTCGTATAATAAACATAAAAACACCTTGAAATTCAATATTATATGAATGATATATTAAAAACTAAAAGTACCTATGCATAAATAATCTATTATTTTAATTATTTTTCGTACTATTTAGGTCATACATATTGTCATAAATGCCTATACGTATAAAACACCTATAAATCCATACTGTTTTTCTATTTAAACGACAATTACATTGACTATATTTCAACTCATTAATATATCATTACTATCAGTTCATTATTCCACATAGGATATAAATTTTTGAGGTGAAAATGGTTTTAATTTTTGCACTTCGACAATAGGGCGAAAGCATTAATTTTATTATCGGGCTATTCGCTCGGTGAATTTATGCGGACGCGAGTTGAGACCGATAATTAAGTCATAAAGCCATTATTGTTCATAATTCAGTAGCCGGAGGTGAATAGATCATGTACGTCTAGTTAATTATTTGTTAAGCCCTATTTTACCTACATTAATTAAGTGCTACGTGAAGCGACGCGTAGCTCCCGGACTCGTAGCTATGGCCACCGATCATTTATCTGCAAACAGTAAAAGTATAATTGCAAGACATAAACGAAAACAAAAATTAGACAAACGCATTTTATTATCTCTGGTAAGTACTTTGTTTATAACTTACTAGTGATCTGTACTGTAAAGAAAATATATTTTTTAAATGTATATCCTCCTAAGCCCTCGTGATCATATTTTGGAATAAAATAGAACTTGTCGCCAAGACCAGTTTATAGAAAATATTTTACCAGTGCTGCATTCTGAGTAAAACTCTGATAAAATTCTGAGTGAATCTAATATATCTATCTCCCTCTCGCATTTACAATGTTTACAATAACCTCTAAACATATCTCAGTGTATATATATAATATGAAGCTTATTACAAGCATGCTAAGGTTCAGCTCTTAGGGGCAACAGTTAATTTCTTCCAAAAATGGCACATTCGTTCACAAGTTGTATTTTAAAATTCAGGGTTTAGGAGAGGATACAGCTGGCTGTTAAAGTCATGGAGAATACTGATTTTCTTGTTAAAGTGTCAAATAGATAAAATTAATAAGAAAATATTATTGAAGGGATTGTAAATTTAAATAATTGATTTTAAATGTTACTTTTTATTTTTAGGTGAGTTGTGTTATGTTGTATACATGTAATTGGTAAATAAAAATCATATACTAAAATAAAATTTATATTTTTAGAGCAAGTCATTGTGTAATTATTATTTAATATATAATCCGTAAGAAAATTATTCTTATATATAATAAAAAAATAAATAAAATATAATATAAATAAATCTTACCTATAAAATAAAAACTATATAAAAACAGAATACTGAAGAGACATCAAGAGATAAAATTGTTAAAAAATCTCATGATCAGTCAAATGTATTGAAAAATACTGCTTCTTATAAATAGCTATACTTCCTCCGACAGCTATCAGCCAACAGCACATCAGTTCGGTTTGTATAATAGTTCAAAATTTAGGTACTACATAGAGAAGTGTATGTTAAGTGGGACACTAGCGTCCAGACTTTCAAAGTGCATCTAACAATGACATTCCGAGCAAGACTACTTCCCTTTACGGCATGTTTCCTTGCTTGAGAAACCTTTGTTCACATTTACGTATGTGTAAATTATTTCTCAGTGCTCCCAGCCTGTGTATTTTTACAAGACTCAAACAGTATATAGCAATGTCTACATTAAAAAATGCTATACTGAGCATTTTTACGTTATTATTTTTATATGAGACACTCAAAACTAAAAGTTTTACTACAATATATTTTCAAATGATCCAGTAACCGTGGTTTAAAACTTTACCCATCTTAATAGTACAAATAGTAAAAACTACTTACCTTTCCGATGTACTTATCTACTTTTTTATTTACGTAGCAAATAATAACAACAAAAGTAGCAATAAAAGTTTTAATATTCACTGCCTGACCTCTTTCAACGAGTGGTTTGAAGCTAATCAAAATTGTATAGTTGCTACCAGATTTTGTAGCGTTAGTATCAGTTGACAACGATCTAATATTAATATATATCGCTTTTAGAGAAAATTTAAGCTTTTTAATAACAAGCTTCTCTTAATGTTATATTGTATTTCGAATGATATGCTTAAGTACCAATATAACCCATGGGAGAGCCACTCCGGAGCATATGCCGACGCACTAATTGGACCGGCTCGTCCGAATTGTTACCACGGGCTCACAGAATACTCAACGTGAAACGCTACTTGTACTGTGTTTGGCTGAGTAAGTGCGTATATCGTAGGCCGTTAAAAATGACTTTAAAGTGGCGTAAAAAGCCGGAAACACAACCAATGTGCGGACTGTAGGGCGGTTGTTCATGCGCGGCGGTGTTCTCTTACCATATAGGAGACCCACATGCTCCGTTGTCCGCTACAGAATAAATACAACTTTAATAGCATAATGTTATGTCTGAATCTGTTGAAGGTTGTCGTTTCGATACTAGACATTACCTTGTACTAAGGTTCCGATGCAGATTAAAAATGTGTTTAACGAGTTAAACCCCTTGGGTGGGAGCGTGTGCAGGTCGTTCGTACTGAATATAGGATAATTGTGATTACCACACTCTCTGGGAATCTCTTGAATGTTAAACTTAATCTAATTATCTTTCGTCCGTCTACTCTCTTTTTGTAGTTTTTGTCATTGCCGTAAACTCATTTGGCAATTTAATTCAAATTGATAATAGCATAATTAGCAATTTAAGACGAGTAAAATTTATTGTTGGTAAAATAATTCAGCGGTATTTAACGGACTTTATACAGAAATGAAAATGTATTTATCATAAATAATTGATAACGTTATAAATTATCTGATATACATAAAATTTTATGCTCTTGTCCTATTTAAGTTTTAGTATTATATTTATTTATTTATTTATAGTTGTAGTATTGGCATATTTTGTTTTTTTTGAAGGAGATAGAATCGTCAGTAAAGAACATAATGTTAAATTATAGTTCATTTAGTACGAAAAGTCATTATAATATTTTCTCGATTGAAAATAATTAATTATTACAATATTTTAGTTATTTGAGGTATCTTCGGACTAATAAGAGTTAGATAAAACGACACAAAATGTGTGGTAATCTAATGTGGAGCATCAATTATGTCAAGGAGAGTCGAGATGATTATAGGGATTGTCTTTAGGGTCTATAACTCTCTACAGCTGCTGTAGAATTACTGTCAAGCAATATGATTTATGTTATATGATATGTCCAGTGAGTGCACATGTAATAGTTGTGCCGAGCCCGTCCGACTGCCGCGTTCTGTGGCGTCAATTACAAACGCCGAATGAAACTTTCGTCCAGCTAGATTGTCGCCCCACAGTTATTCATTTCAAATTGAAAATAAAATTGCAGCGGCAATCCGTTCATAATTCCGTTAGCGCGAGGATTTTAATCCGTTGATTATTTCAGCATCCTTTGTCGAGTGAAATGAATATTCGTACATTGTTGACACTGTGATTCAGAATAATAGTTGGCCTAATTGAATCAGCGCTGGTTAAGCAAAAGAAATGAAAGGTGAAAGGATCGAGTCGCGGTTCGGTCGGCGCTGCATAATCCGCAACATCCTATTTCGTGGCTGCATAGCGTAATAATCTGCCATTCGTCGGGCTTCGTCAGCGCTCGCCTCGACAGGCACTCGAGACTCGACTCAAGAGCCGAGCCACCTCGAGGCCGCAGCGTGAGAGTGCTGGCGCGGCGGAAGCGAGCCCTTACGTGCCTGTCGTCACGACACGCCTTTGTCCACCCACTACCCTTATTTGCTGAACAATGAAAATATGAAACTTCGCCGACGCGCTCGCGTAATGTACATTTTTCCATCGAAATATGTCATGACCTCAATAGAATGGTCTTTATCATTTTCGAATTTCAATGTATTGATTGATGAAAAGGCTATTATGAGATTCGGGCAGATTTTCTGAATTTTTCATTTTTCCTTAAACGCGACTTGCCATAAATCGATTTCGTCCCCAATTTATCAAGCGTGCTAAATACCCGTCTCGGGCAGGTCGCCTTTGCCAAATGAAACATTCAAACCATGAATATTGTTTTTGGGAGACCTAGCTTGCGATAGTTTGATTTATTCATTGCTGCCGAGTGTTCGGGAAGGAGAAATAAAAATATATATTCAGTGGCCGGGCAGGAGTTTTTTCCTTTGACATTTCAATTTCGCAACTCAGTCGGTCCGTCAAAGCGCGTGAGCGATGTCCACTGTGGCCCGCTGTGACAGCCCATCTTCTTGTTTATTACACATATTCGTACTTTGCTTCTGCAATTACAACGGCCGCTTTTCCTTCGTTGCCATTTGTTTCTATTCTCTAGATATTTTACGAAAAGAAACAATTTCAAGCGATATCGAATATTAGGTATATACTTCAATATATAATGTTTATCGATTTCATGTATTGATTAATGTATACCAAAGATTTATATTTATTTCTTCTTTGAAAACATTACATTCTGCACAGACAACTATATTATTTGACGTAAATTAAATTCAATTATATTTGTCTCGAATATTGTTTATCATTTTTTTAAATTATGTCAAATCGAGCGATTTTAGCGAGCGGAACCGGGAAGGGCACTCGAAGCGACAGAGGGGTTCCGAGGGCTCTCGATTCCCAGTCCGTCACATTATTCGACCTACTTAACAGCTTCGAGGAGAATCGACTACTTGAAACCCACCACCAATTGTTTCTTTATTGGAATATATTTTTTTAATCCTAAGCAAATGGAGATCGCCTTTGTTACTGCTTTTTTGTTTAAAAATGTGGGCAAGTCTTTAATCTTCTCGAATTCGTTTAATGTTTTAATTAAAATATTCCTAGTCCCTACAAATGATTAAATCGACATGTTTCTGATGTTCAACCGAAGAACAAATATTAATTAATTTAAAATATTACTCATGATTTGGTTATTCTTACTTTATTACTATTTACTAACCATTGCTCCATTTCTAAATAATCATTAATATAGTTGCTGTGTGTATATAACTGTCAATTTCACCGACTATCTACGTCCAAAACTGTCAATCAGTGTTAGTATTATCATTACGTTTAATGTAACTTAATTAAGTTAGCGTTGTTTCGTTGTACATGTTGTTTCAAACATTATTTGCTTTATGACTATTGCTTTCTAGCCGTAAAGCATATAATGTTGTTGTTAGGTTGGTATTTTATCATAATATTAGACGATCGTTAATTTATAAGATGATTTTACTAATGGGACTTCTAGTTATTAATTTTTTTTATAATATATATTTATGTATTTAAACCTTTGAGGTATGTTTGCATCAGATATTTTATGGTAAGAGAACATCACCGCCCAGGGAAAACCGCGCCACAGTCCGCGCATAGTTGTGTTACCGGCTTTATACCCCGCTTAAACGGCATTTTTAAGAGTCTCCGATATCTTCACTCAGCGGAACACAGTAGAAGTACCGTTTCAAGTACAACTGCTATTTCACGCTGAATATTCTGTGGTATCACTTCGGACGAGCCGGCCCAATTAGTGCGTCAGCATATTTTTCAGCATGACTCTCCCACGGGTGAAAATGACAAACGCAACGAAGATTATAAGAAAACCTAATATCAGATACTTAGATTTGGATAGAGCGGTCAAGACAAACATAGGTTCGATATTACGCGGTGACAGCCGCCATATTGGAGCATAAATCAAGTTGCCGCCAAAGTGACATAAGCGGTAAGCGATCGAGTGCCCGCGTCTAGAAATAAAAGCAGGATTTTTCACCGAGTGCTCTGCTTCGAGGCTCGCGATGAAATTTGTCTTCTCCCGTACACTTTTTGTACTAAACTTTCACGTAATATAAGAGTACAGCTTTGCGAGGTTTTGTTCTAAAACTCCTATGAAATTACACTTTTTATTCTCAAACTAACGCTCAAAGTGTTTGAGGTATGGATACATTTTTAATCTTCAACCGTTACGACGCAGTTATAGTATGATAACACTGTTATATATTATATACACTGTTATATATTGTTTAATCACTGTCATTACGGTGCCCTCTCTCTAATATTAAGTAGATAAGGTCTAATGGGAAATCCATTACAGAAGTTGTAAGGAATCGAATACATTCATAAGAATGGGCAACCTTAGAAACTAAATGTATATATAATTATATAAGTAAGGAATATATTTCTAATAAAATATCTAAATATTGCGTATTTATTGCGTAGTCATTGATATCAGTTTGCGAGGCTCGTGTTACAAGCCGCAACTCCTACCCGACGCTCCTGTTACAAATCAACTCTCTTGGGAAGCATTTTATAAATAGCATCATAGCTTATAATATTACTGTCTTATAAAAAACGTAATTGCGTAATATGAGTTTAGTAAGAGGTTTCTCAGTATTTGAATTATAATCGCGTCAGACTATATTGGATTCTATTTTTGCGGAAAATAAAACAGTTCGGAAGATATACGACAGAGATTTGCACTCTCTATAATATATAAAAATATTTACATCTAATAAATATGGCTTAATAATAATAAACATTAGTTTATAGTTACTAGTGATTTTTTATATCCCTCCTATAATAAAGCTACATGTTCTCAAAAGAAAATGGAGACGCGAAAAATTACATTACAAAGGTCCAAAAATTGCGGTTCTTCCCAACATCGAATGAATTACTTTGAGAAAGATATGTTTGGTCACCCACTCGGGAGCCTTTGAGTCGGATCTTTTTATTAAAACTGATATTCTGATTTATCATATAGCTACACTTTTCTTATGTAACTTTGGCTACATTAAATAGGAAAAGTTCACAGAGTTCACAAATTCACAGAGTAAAAATGCATTTCTATATAGTCTTTATTCTGTTAATCATCGGCATTTAACTTTCAATAATCTTAATTGATTTTCAATATTCACTTAAATCATAACCTGAGTAGTATACATAAAATATTCCGTTCGGTTCCCTGAACGTTTAATATTAGATAATATATGAAAGTATTCCCCCGTTGTTCATATCGGCATGTTATTCAGATTATACACGAATGCTTCAATGCTTTCTGCTAAATTACAGCTCACGAAACTCTTTTGCTTATTGTCGAACTCACCATCGCATGCCATAAGAGATGGCGGGAAGATGCCGTCGTGACGATAATCGTTTTTAAAATCAAAACTATTGTTTTGTATGAAAATGCAGTCTTATTACCAAGAGAATATTTTTCTATACTTATAGCTACTATGTAAAATTCAGATAAAATTTAGACGGTAATTAGCAGAGCAGGATCGGCAAGAAACTCTGGTGTTTTTTTTCAAATGAAAATGTATCATAAGTGTCTATAAATATAGGTCTATAAATTAAGTATTCAAGCTAAATTTTCTCAACCGTATTCGTCCCGAAGCCGCTATTTAAGATTTGCATACCGCTATAATAGATGAAAAATTGCAACACATTACACTGGCTCCGTCTTAAATTGTTATAGAGTGGATTTGCCTGAGCAAATGTACGTTTCATTATTCTAAACAAAGAATAAATTTACCAAGGGAAAACAAAACAATCGTATCAATTTAAAGCGACTCTGGTTGCTGTATGCCATGATCGAATTATTCATGTCGACTTTTTCTTTTACGGCGCTGTAAGTAAAACCTTTACAAACAAACCAATTAGAGCAGGCTTTTGACTGTTATAGTCAGAAAAGTGAGGTAAATACTGTCAGCGTTTCGGACGCACGCAGTGTCCTTTAATTAGATTCGTGCTGCTATAACCGGCTTATTCCAGCTTAGCCTGTGCCCTGAATGCCGTGCCGCTGCAAAAATGACCAACTAATTGGCTTAGAACAGAGCGTTACGCATTCAATATCCAATACTCGCTAATGGCGCCCGAAAGGTAAGCGATCGGATTATGTGCGCTCTTTTCCGTTTTAATTCCTCATCTGTTATTACTCGTATGAACCAATTGAGGACGGCTTATTTGAATTTTGAATGTCACAGCGCCTCTTAAAACATTGTCTAATTTAGGATTATAGCTTTGACAAGTCATAATAAGTGCAAATAACCGTTAATGTTTGCTGAATAATTGATTATGATTTGATGTGAGTATAATATACGCCAATTATAAGTACAGAATTTCCTGAGCCTTGAGTATCATAAAGCGACATATTGCTAAGTATACAACCTATTTTCTCTATGAGTTTTTAAGCTCTGCCTTTTTTGCGTGAGTTTTTATTCGTATTAAAGGCACCAACCAGCCCACAAGAAAAATATAACGCACAAAGCATTACTAAACTCTTCGCTGAAGGGGCGAAAGTTTCCACCGGCAAATGAGCACATATTGAAGATTCAACACGAATGCATGTTTGTTTAACAGTCCAACACTAATCTGTTGGCTTGTTAATATAACAAGCTCATTATTAAGTAAACCGTTGAGAGTTTTCAACACAAATTTAAGTGTTATGTTTTCGAAAACGGTGAATGTGGAAATCTAAAGGAACTTTTGTTTGTTTTCTAGTTTTGCCGTAATCTCTTGTATGTAAAACATTTGCTGTGAAGCATTAGTAAATGGTATAAATTGCAGATGCACTTTTGTGTAAGTCTGCATTTTCATCGGCATATTTAATTGTTGGACTGTATATCTACTATTACCTGAGGAAAACGAATTCGCCGTTTCATAATTAATTTTGAAACATTAAATAAGTAATGGCCTTGTTAGACCAGTTTTATGATTTAAAGTTGAACGCCGCTTGAAACTTGTAAACTTGTTGAAGTTCCAAATTATAGCTCACATTTGAAATATGTATGAAGAAAACTCCAATATAAGTATTGTTGTTTGTTTTAACTTCTTACTCTAAGTAAAAGACACGGTTTGTATAACCTGCTGTGCGTTGCGGGGTTCCTATACTCTACTAATGGACGCATTGTGTACACTCTATCGGCATCGATTCTCTATAGCCTAGTATGTCCAAGCCTCGTCGTCTATTGGAATATAATACTTGAAAATGAAGCAAGCTAATGAGTGCTTGCTTCATCATGAATTGAATGAATTCATGAATTTCACACGCTTTGAAGAGTAGCAATATTCCATCTTAGAAGGTTATATACTTAAACAAAATGAATACACATTATTTTTATCCCATTAGCATTTATTTAATGGAAACCGTACGTCAAACTTCATTTTAAATTAAATATAAAAACTGCTGCCGGAAAGTTTATATAAAATGTTTATTTTATTGTTCCATATTTTCAAGTTTATGAAATGAGAGTAAATTCTATTCTACAAATGTCAAAACATAATTCTCAAGAAGAACAAAAACAAATTATTACAGAACAGTATAAAAGCGAGAAAATTGAGTCATGCTTCCTAAATCATAAATGTTTTGCACGGAATTCATTTTAAACTTCATCTGCAAGGGAGGAAATAAAGCTTTGTCAAATTGTACGCAAAAAGACTTAAATCTATTAAAGTTACTTAGTTCTGATCCTCACCCGTCGCACAATGCCGGTCGCGGCGTCCGATTTGCAACTTTCTTTTAGACTTACTGCACCTTAAGCTTACTTATGTCGTATTATTTAAATAAATTTATGTAGTATAAAGTATATATGAAATACAATATTATGCATTAATGCATCCATAATTTATGGTTTTAGTTACATATAAAAGACAAAAATTTCAAGCATCGAAATACAGATTTCGTAACTTCAGTTTGAAGAGATAAGTTAATGTAAGTAAATTATGAAGGGAATTAATTGATTTTTTCAATATGTTAAACACAAACCTGTTCCATAAATATGTGATCGTCAAATGTATCGTGTAGACTTCTGAAAATATAATTATTCCCGAGCTTTTGAGATAGATTTTTTGTTATAAAATTTCTTTTGACGCAGGTTTCACACGTCCTTGGCAATGTTTCACAGCTACTCAAACCTTAAGTAAATAACAAACCTCGACCTTAAAAGTACGCTTGACAAAGTTAGCCCGTTAACTTGTTTAGCAATGCCGAAAAAGTCGTTTAATAAGTTAAAAGGTGAGTACCGTTGCTCAGAAGGAAGTGCTTAACAATTTTCATTATACTATTTTTAGAAATATCTCCCCGAGTGTGAATACACTTGTTATATGACAAATATATGTTATAAATATATTTTTTGTAAATAAAGTGAAAATATGTCTTTTTTTAATTTCCATAATTATATTTTTATCGCATTATAAAATTTATTATAATTGGTCAATCCGTCTAGCCCAAATATACTTCAAACAGAACATCCCTTTAAGTATTAAAATAAATCGTATTAAATCTGAAAATGAGCGAAATTATCTATATATTGTATACATAATCTTACGTTACACACAAATCAATTAGTACAAAATTAAATCTTTCCGACCTCTTTCCGATCATTGTGATCCAAGATTAGTAGAAACAAAACCACGTGTACCGATAACGCCAAGATCTAAACAGGAAATAAATGATATTTATTCAATGAATAGCGCAGCAGTTGACAAATCCATTTACGAGGTTGGAATTATCTTTTGTTGTCTCGACTGAGACTAATCTATTACTCGGTGGACCAACCGGGGACTGATTACATTTTACTGAGAATATTAAAAATATCCTCTACTCCATTTTCTTAATATCACTTCATATTTCAAAGCGTTGCAATGCACATTTCTTAACCGCAGCTACGGTTCTATGTGCAATATATAACGAGGAAAACTATTAAGACTGTTGATTGGTTGAACATCTTTTTGAATTGCAGTAATTTTTAACATTTTTGTTGCAAACAATGCACACATTTTTAAACCAGCACTAGATGTCACTGTTAATGCAATGGTATACTGTTTATTTAAAAAATAATTATTGAAAATAAAGCAAATCGAAGATGGCGTAAAGTTTAGAACCACGTGCGTTATTTGTATATTTTTTAAATGAACATCTTAGCAAATATAATTACTATGCAAAATAAGAAATACCAAAACAATCGATCTAGTCATTATGGAATAAATAAAACCAAAGAAATACTTGCTTTTTGCGTACTCATATTGAAAGTCACCACTTAATTATTGGATCTGAACCGTGGTCGCTTACGATGGGTCTAATGGAGAAGTTCAGAGTCACTCAGCGAGCTATGGAGAGGGCAATGAATGGAGTCTCGCTGCGAGATAAAATCAGAAATGAGGTTATCCGCAGCCGAACCAAAATAACCGACATTGCCCGCCGTATTAGTAAGTTGAAGTGG